>VOQJ01026597.1:0-21581 GCA_015052665.1 Apistogramma diplotaenia | reverse complement strand
ATCTGGGCTAGTGGTCGCCAGCACCACACATTTAGAGCTAACTTGGGCATATCCAAAAAAAAAAAAAAAGAAGAAGCAGCAACCAGGCACAAACTCCATGTATGTCAGAGCCACTTCTGCACACTCCTCCTTCTGATGGCACTTTCAAGAGAAAGTGCACTCCAGTCTGTAGTGCACTTACGACATCTTTGAGGTTAAGTGCTTTGCATGTTGTTGCCTCTCCTGCACAGATCCTGTGATGTCAGAGCATTTCTAGATTTAAAGCCAGCATTAACAAGCGTATAGACGAATGGCTTCGTCTTCCAGCATTTGTTCAATAAGGTGCAGAAACAAAAGAAGGTGCAGTGCATCTATTGGCACAAGGATTTATCTGATCAAAGCAGAAGCGCTGAACCTTTCACCAGGGGAGCGTTTGCTGTCTGCAGATGGAGATCCCGGCTGCTGACAAAGCTGAACAGGCTGCGGTGGGACTGACAGGGGGAATCAACTGGACTGCCAACTAGCTGTAAGCATGCTAATGCGGTGGTGTTGATATGCTAATCATAATCCACACTGGTGCAGGGATTTAAGTAATGAGTAACTGAACAAGGGTCAGGCTCCACCTCTGGGATAGGCCTGGATGAGGAATGAAACCTTCATCGATTGATCAGGTGTATTCAGATAACACTGCTACAGTACACTTTGTAGAGTTGCATTTACACTTCAATGGCTGCAGTGCAAAATTCACAGGTATAAAAAAACTAGGTAAAAAAAACTGGGGTGCAGTATAAGCAAATACACCTCCATAAGCTACCTCATATGGATGAAAGCAAGCTTGATTAGTAAGCTGCATTCATACCTGGACAGGCACACATATCAGCTAATTGATACTAATAGAATTCTAGAATTTCACTCACCAAAACTGTTGCACAAACATCCTGGACGAGCTGTACGTCACAGCAACCCATTTGTCAGGTAATCCATTAAAAATGCTCCAAAATGCACAAATGCGCAGTGGTAGTACTGTAGATGAAACCTAGCAGACCGCAGTCGGCTCCAGCTGCTTGTCAGGACACCTGTCAGTCCACACAGCCACGCCCCTAAATCAATTATCCAGGTGGATTTTTTTTAAAGGACTTTTGGAAGCACTACACCTGAACACGTGGAAGTGTCTCATTAGTTTGCACAGCTAACTTTAAAGAATGATGTCATTTGAAAATTGTGTTGAAGGCATCGCACTCACAGATGGTTACTTTGTGAAAATCTTTCCTGCTCTATACGCTTTGATATCTAAGAGAGAACTGTGCCCACGTTTCTCTCTGAGTGCACTGTGCATGTACGGTTGTAATTATGCACATAATGTGCTTTAAAGTAGAAGGCAAATTCATCTGTCCGTCCCTCAGGTATATTGATTTTTTTTCTCAGTCTCTGTGGGGAAAAGAGCAAACCGATTTTCTCATAATTTTAAATTACAGTCTTCCTTTAAATTCACTTTAGCTTTGGACTGATCTATTTTTATTGTCCATTTAAGAATTGTACTTTTTTTGTTTTTGCTTTGTTTTTTTGCAAAAGCAACAGAAATATCTGCTTCCGAACACCGAAGCCCTCCATGGTGGATGCTTCATGTTTAAGGACCTTTGTTTGTTAATTATAAACTGGGAATTTGCTTTTGTATCCAGTGCACTGCAGCATGCCTAATTTAATTTTCCATCCACACTAATCCCCACCAATGACTGGTGTCATGGACCTGGACTCTCTTTTGAATCAGCTGTAATTAAAGTGGACTGATGGACAATTAGTTTGGTCTAATTTCCTCGACACAACTGGTCTTACATTCACCTTTAAACCTCACAGCTTGACACCAGTCTGACCCACTCGGCTCAATCTATAGATGGCCGTGTCGGGGTTGGCGGGGTGGAGAGGTCATCCATACTTTGATAGGTCTTCGTTTACTAAAGGATTTGACAAATGAGCTTTCACTGATTTTTTTTTCTTCATATCACGACTTCTAACCCCCCCAGTGAGTTATTAACCTTACTTTCTGTAGGTTAACATTGTCTTTGTGTGTCACCATCTTTAATCGCACTGGCCTGCTAAAAAAAAACAAAAATGAAAGGATCATTTAAGCAGAAATTATCCCTAAATTCCTCCATATTCATTTTCTTTTGAATTATGCAAAGACCAGGATTAGATCCTGCAGCTGTCTGTGGTGTTAACCTCCAGCCTACAGATGTTAAACTCCTGACTAGACACTCCAGAGCGGGAAGCTTTTCTCAGTGTGAGCTGTAAATTTTTTTTATGTTACTTCTTCTATTTTAAAAGAAGCAAGTATACACGTGCGAGGGTATATTTCAACTGTGCGGTCAATAATCCTCAGCTGTAATCCTTTAGACTGGTTGGAGACGTACTGCATGACTTAAATGTAAACAAGTTAAGCCAAATATCCACTGACACCCTTTGTCAGCGGGCAGGCCTTTGTCTCCATTAACCTGACCTATTTGTGTTACCATTATTTAAGATCTGTGTGTCAGTTTATCCATCCTGAATGTAAGGGACAGGCACGAAACTCTTCCTTTTTCAATAAGCGAACCTACGATGGAGCATGTAGATACAATGTGTCTGCAACATGCAGCTATCCATTACTCAAATATACATTCAGCACCTCTTGTTTCCTCCTTTGATGCTAAACCAGATCATCTCACGCTACACAAAAGGTTCTCAAGTCTGTACGATAATGCATGCACATGTCATCAGATGTTCAGTGTTCACGGTCAGAGCACACAAACACAAAGCGAGTCGCCTGGAAAACAAATGAGCATCGAACGGCAATCGAGGCAATCAGCCTCCCCCCTTCGCACTGATTGTTGGAGGCGCTCGTTTAAAACTCTTTTGAGGTAGAAAATTTCAATTAAAAACAGCTCCGGGGAGGTTTGGGAACATGAGGCTTCCCCGCTTTAGCTTGTATGTGAAAAAAAAATAGGAGGGGGATCTAAAGGTTTAATACAAATATCTGTTTGAAAATAATATCTGATAATAGTGTGGCTTATTTTAACAGTAAGCGCAGTGATGAGCAGCCAGGTGACAGAACTACATGGTCTTGTTTCTCTGTCTCTTTATGAGACGATATGAGCTTTAACGTGGAGGCCAAGGCTCACGGCAATTAGCTGAGGAAATCATCTCACCAGAGCAAAGCTACCAGCATCTGCACAAGTGCGAAACCTGACCTGAGAATGCAGAACTATTTATACTGATGTGCCTTTGTTGTTTTTTTGAGTTATGTCGTGTTCTGAGAAAATGCAGAGATACTGTAGCACCACATCTGGACAACAGCAGCAAGAACAGATAGTCATCTGTTTCTGCAGATTAACACAAGGTTTAAGCGTACCAGGACAGGGAAGAAATGTCTTTGAAATTAAAGAGGATGAAGGATTCCACTTATATGGCCTTGATTTATGTGCAGCAGCACTCTATGGTGCAGTGATGTAAGAGGATGGATATGCACCTAAAGCAGCCCACAAGCAGCCCATAAGGCCAAAGCAAACATAGCAGATACTTAAAAACAACAAAGACAATAGGCAAGTTTTTTTTCTTTGCATTTTCCCCCCTAACTTATTATAAAATAAACGCTCATTTCACACTGAAGGGGTGATAAAATAGTGGCACCATGCTTGGATTGATAAGCTTTGCTTTAACTAAAACTCTTGGGGGAGATGAGCTGTTGTTATGGGAGACATGAACAGCCAGAGTAACTGTTCATATCGCCATGAACGCCAATGATAACACGCCCAACTTTACAGCAGAATTTAACAGGCTTATCAGTTGGTTCTATGGATAATAAACCCATAAATGTCTTGGAGCATGAAACTTTTTTACATAAATGCAGGAAAGAAACTGCAACTAGTAAACAAAGCTCTTACTAAGAATAGACATACAAAGAGATAGTCCAAAAGATGACCTCAATTACAAAACTTCTCATTTGATTAATACATAAAGGACACATGGAGGGGAAAAAACCCTTGGAACGAGGGTTGACAGTGACACGTTAATGTCAGCTGTGCACAAGAGTGAATTTTTCTGTAACGCAGCCGACTTTAAGTTGTATGTTGTTTGACACATTGGCACTTTGAGTGACAGGTGAGGGCTGACCCTGATGGCTACTTCCACCAGGTGTCCGCTAGGCTTCATCAAAGCTAATAAAGTGTTTGTGCCTGTTTGGAGCATTGTTAATCTCACAAATAATTTGGCTCGCTATGTGGTTAATTGCACTAACAGCTTGGTTCATACAGTGTGGCTAACATTAGCAGTGATGGCAGCAGTAGTCCTCCCTCCTTGGAGGCTATGAAGTGTCAGAATGTGACACTGCCTATATACAACTGCTCAGTCTCTGCATCAAAGCACTGTGGGATTGGTTTGCACAGCTGTTATCTGCTTATTTTCTTTACAATTTTACAGAGGGAAACAGTGTGTGGCATCACTGTACATTCAGAAAATAAGAATAATCAGCTATTTCTGAGATTTAAACCACAGCCAACTATCTTAACACATCAGCAGTAGCTACATTCACTGCATTTTGAGGCCAGAGATATGAACAGTAACCATGTGATGTTAACGTGTCTGCCATAAGGCTCCAATCACACACACCTAGACGCCAGTCCGCGATCATCTGGCATCTGCAGCGATCATAGTTTGCGTGGAAGTCAGGGACTTGTCCAAAACCAGTGTCCAACTTCTCTCTGAGCTTTCGTGAAACTGAAAAGTGTGACACAAACTGGGAGCAGGGAGCATTCCCTTCAAAGTAAAGCACAACTTTTGCTTTGAAGATGAACCTTCTCCATGCTAAGTTCCAAAGTGCACGACCACTCAGCTAGTAGTTAATGAGTGATGCTGGTCAGACATGAAAATCTACAGGCGATGGTGCCAATCTGTTTGCAGGCAAAGCAATAACTAGAAGGTTTTTGGACAGCCAGCAACCTCCAGGAACCACCATCAACCAGTCAGGGAATGCATGTTTTTTCCTACCAACCAGCTGGTTGAATTACATCCAATTTGATGGACAACTCTCAAGGAGTTGCACATAACATCAATAAGAAAGAACTTTCCCAAGATCATGACTGTTTAGGGAGGGAATTGTGCAGCTGACTTTTATACGCACACCATCTGGATGCTCTTAGCACATTTCATGTAGCCGTACTTGTCGGCGTAAACACACTTAGGCCCTCAAAATAGCACGTGTAAGTATGGAAGTACTGGAGACGGATTAAAACCGAGCCAACCACTTGTTATGGATGACTAGATTAGCAGGCAATAAATTCATGTTTCAATTTCTGTTAATCTATTTTCTTTCATTAGGATTTGAATGTGTTTAGTTGATTTATTGTGGAATAAATATAAGGTCAGATGTTTTCTGTAGGCTCGTCTGAACGCATTTTTTTCCTCAGTTACACTACTTCTGTGTGCTCTCTGCCTTTGTATATAACTGCATATTCTTCCACCCATCCCGCGTTAGATGTGGTTTTTGCATGTTGAGTTTGAACAGCAGGGCTTAGATGCTGTGTGAGTTCTGAGAAGCAGCTAGTGTGTGCGGACTGACAGCTGATTGCGCTATGGTTTAATCTTGTTAGGGATTTTCAAAAGTGCTGCGTCCACTCAGATGAGGAGATAGGAGCGCCACGCAGCCTTTGTGTGCAAAATTTCAACGCTCCCAAAAGGGGGGACAAAGGGCCCCCCCGGTGATGTCATTCCGCTGTCAGCAAGCAGGCGCTCGCCGGAGGAGAGGGGCCAGAACAGGACACGCTGTGACCGCCGCGGCCCTTACCCTGACCCGCCCTGATCTAACGTAGCAACCCCTGCTGTGAAGTTCAAAACCGAAATCTGAGTTGGCCTTACATAAACTCAAAGTATCTTTGACCTTAAAAGGCCTGAATCTGCCCACAGATACCCCCAATACCCGCAAATGATGCATATCTGTCATGTTTCTTATGAAACGTGTCACTCCAGCAAACTTCCATCGTATCCGATTACCATCAGTGTCACGAAAGCGCAGCTGCCTGTTTGGATGTGATCCTTGAACTCCTATATTTATCAGAGCAGTGTCTTATCTGCACACGAATGGCTGCCTATACACATGTGACACATGCTGCAGGAAGCCTGTTTAGTGACGTCTTCGTGCATGGGGGCGGCCTATTATACACAGCTTTTTGAAACATGAGTCATTAGTGCAGTATAGCTTTTAATTTCCAAACATATTAAACTTAAAGTACTGGATGTTTATATGAGCACTTATGCTCTCTCATGCCCAGTAATACATGTGACTGGCACTGCTTACCCTTTTTATGAGCTTTGACTCAACATTTGACACAAACTGGGTTTTGGCCTCTTGTAACATGAGTTCTGTGAGGAAGTTTTAGATTCCTCAAAAACAGCTTCATCGATCTCAGCTGTTTATGTGCACATGTGACAGATGTGTCCTAACTTAGGAAGCTGCGCTGCAAATCTGTGTTTCCAAGAAGCCGGAGCGCGGCGATCTCCCCATTTTTAGAGGGAATCTGGAGACGCGCTGTTAGCTTATGTTACGACCTACATGCAGACATCTTACACCAGGGTTCGGATTTACAGCAGCATCCGCATCCACGTGTTTATGGGTATTTACGGGCATGAATCATGTATGTTCATAAGAAGCACCATTAATTCCCCCTCGCATGCGCCATGCATGCGAATCGGCCCTGAAACGTGTTTTCCCCCGTGGTTTCCCGTTTTAGTGCGACTCTTTCCTCGCTGCTGTAAATCACATAGCAGGTCCCACCGAGCGAAGACACTTACGCAGCAAAGGACGAGCAGTCAGTGCTGTGAAAATACCACGTTTGACGGATGAAAGACAAACATCCTCTGGGCGCCGCGGGGCTTGAGTTGTGAATGGGCCTGGTATGTTTAACCGACAGCTTCTTCCTATGCAGCGGGAGTTTTCACTGTGTTGACCTCCAAGCTGCCCGATATATCAGTTTTAATAATTTAGTATATTCATTTTCTCAAGCATCTCATCTTTCCTGTCATGTTGACCCATTAGTTTGAATTGCCCTGGTTTTCTCCACTAAAATAGACCCTTTTTATATTTTGCGTCCAAGGAGCCAGACTTTGTTTTTAAAGTGGTCTTAAGCAACTGCTCCCCCAGGCTTTCTGAAGGTCTTTCAAAGTTTTTCTTTGGACATTGGCTGCTTTTTCACTCATTTTAAATTCAGTGGTTGTAGCTGACCATTTTCAGAAACATGTTTTTGTTTTGTTTCAAGCCACTGAACACTGGCATATGAATTATTCACGCATAAAAAGGGCACCAAGGCATATCATGGTTGTGGGGCTGTGTTTCAGTCAGTGGGGTTGGAGATCAAAGCTGATGGAATTATGGATGCAGAAAAGTACTATCAGATTTTGATCCGCCGGGAAATACCGTCTGCAAAGTATCAGATTGGCAACATCTTTATTTTTCAGCAGGACAATGATCCCAAGCTCACTGCCAATGCAATAAAAGCATACCTGGAAAGAAAACACACAAAGGGACACCATCAGTCATGGATCGTCCTCCCCAGAGCCCGCACCTCAATCGTATTGAAGCAGTGTGAGATCATCTTGACAAAGAACGGAACAAAAGGCAGAAACATCCAAAGAAGAGCTTTGAATGTCCTTTAAGAAGCCCGGAGAACCGTTCCTGAAGACTGCTTAAAGAGAGTTCAGGCTGTGTTGAAGAATAAAGGTGGTCATACCAAATATTGACTTTCAAGCTCGATAGAACTGTACAAATTGTGTTTATGCCTTATATTCCCGTTTCCATGTATGCTTGCACAGGTTTTAATAAAAAGCAAAACATAAAGAAATGAGTGGTGGCTCAAGACTTTTGCACAGTGCTGTAGATCCTTTCAGATTTTCCACCAGCCTTGAAAGTGTAACCAAGGTCTTCACACCTCTTAACAAGAATAACCCATATTTATAATGACATTAAAGGTGACCTTAAATTTAAAGGGGCAACCCAAACTACCTAAAAGGTGAAGAAATGAAACCAGGACAACCTGGTTACTTATCAAACAAGGAACATAAACAACATATCAAAGGAAAAAAAATTGTTTTCTTTGCTCGGGTTAAAACGTGAGTAAACAGTAAGAATGATACTTCACAGCTGAGACATCCCCCTCATGGAAATCTCCGCTGCTCGAGCTAAAAGGCTTAAAGATGGGGGTGGAAACACTTTGACCACCTGTAGCCCAGTGTTGGCGGATGACTTCATGGCAGATGACTTCACGTAAAATCCATCAAGGGCTGAAAAACACTCCTTCAAAGTCAGATCTGAGACAGGAGTGTGGGATCGAGAGAGACAGAGAGCGCTGCTGAAGCGTCTCGTTATGATCGTTACTGAAGCAGCCGGGAGGAAGCATCGTCTCAGGTTCAGCGTAACAGGGAAGTGGTGGGTCTGTGGTGGGTGTTTGCATGCAGCACCAGCTTAAGTCTGGAGGACTACAAGGTGTCCTTTCACGTTTCACAAAAGCAGCTCCCTTTTTTGGCATCTGGACTCAATGATGACACGGGAGTTCATCTCAAGGCAAAGTGACGGATGCATTGGGACGTATAATACAGTGGCTTCTGTTTCATTTATTTGATAAATGAGAGGCTTTTGAAGTGGAAAAACAGCTCCTGCCTTCATTTAAAAAAAGTTATTATAGTTCTTCCCTGAAAGTTCATCAGTGAGTCACTTCAGTTTTGAGCTGGACCCCTGCATCGCTTGCTTGCCCTCTACAAAGAGGACAAAGCACACATTTCCCCATAAATACCTGATTTTGGCCACTTAATGATGCCTGCACAAATGGCCCCCGAACAATGCTAAATGGCCTCGATTGCTGTTTTATTTACTGGAGGCGAGTGCCATGCCGAGATCAAACGAATCGCTCTCACTTGTAGCACCTTCACTGCAATGAATTTGCTGACCCTCACGACCTTGTGCATTTTTCCATAAGGGGCACGGGAGGCCGAAAACGCCCACATCAGGTTTGCGTTTGCGCGATGCATGTGCAGCCCAATAAATCAGCTTGTTAAGAAATCTTCCGTACGCACACACAGTAGCTGAGAAAATATCGGCATGAAAGCCAGAAAAGCTGAATGCAAAGTAGCTGCAGGGAACAGAAACACACATGAGCAGCAGATGTGCGCGCGGACGACTGTCCTCCGTAAACATGTTGCTGCGTTACAAGAATGAAACTTCGAAATATTTCTACCTGAGGTAAAAAACATACTGCGCGCATGCATGAGCACACAGTCTGACACTTCCTGAGCATGCCCGGCTGCTTTGCTTTTTACTGAGACTATCCCCAAGTCGAGGTCAAGCTCGAGTTTCATTACGAGGCAGCTTTAATGACTACACTAAGGGCTTGGAATTCCCACAACCTGAACATATGAGGAGGATTTAGTTTGGCTCTTTTGTTCCTGACATGAAACAGCACATTGTTAACCATCGCCTGGAGGCACAGCGGCCAGCGTGCGCTACGGAAGGTGAGGTTCAGCAGCAGCTCCTGTTTGTGTAGTGGAGTTTTTATGATTGTTATTATTATTAAATCATTCATTTGAACAATTTATACTCAGGCTAATTGGATATAACACAAAAAAATAGAGGGCATGTGGTGTGATGATTACGGGGAAGAAGGCCCAAAAGCAGGACACAGAGGAGGAAGAAAGGAAGGAAGGGAGGCAGGAAGAGGATCCAAAATCTTTAACTGGATACAGGCAGTGAAGTAAACAAATCAGACAAGGGAAGGCAAAGTCCCTGAGAAAAAAGCTCATACACAAGTACTAGAAAAACACAAGGAATACAAGAAAGACACAGATGACAATTTATGGAAGCTACTTATGGTGATGCACCGTTTCTGCAACCCTCCTCAGTTTCAATGGAGTCTTGATTGTCAGCTACACATTTCATTGCAAATGCAAACTCTCTGACTCACCGCTGCATTCTTTATATATTCATCATGACTGACTGCTCACAGAAAACTTCACTGCAGTATTTCTTCCAGGTTACCTTTGTGTCCTTCTGCTGTCCCAGTACCCGTAGTTACCAGCTGTGCTCCTCTAAATGGTTGCTTTTTGATGCGTCGATGGTTCATGTGATGTTATAGTTCTTGTATCTTTTGTCTTGTATGTTGCACTTTTGAGATGTTTTAAGTTTGCGTGGCTGCTGCCAGGTCTCTCTTGTAAAGGAGATCTGATCTCAGTGGGACTTCCCGTTAAATAAAGGTAATAATAACAACAACACAATCTGGCAAGTGTTAAGTGAACAGCTTGAAGTACGTGTACTTAGGAGGGTGATAAGCTAACTAAATTCAGGTGTGAAGGACAGCTTAGGTGAGACTGCTCAGGGTGGGATAAATATATAGAGAGAGAAAAGTGACAGGAAGTAAAAGTGGCAGGCGTACACAAAGACCAGCATAACAAAATAAAACTAGAAATAACTCCACAGGAACCTACTGGTGCAACTTATCTACCTATTATAAAAGTGTAGCACAGAAAAACATGCAGGTTTAGTCACATTATCAAGGGAACAGAACATCTGCTGGTCTTAAAAACATAATTTTCTTTTAAAACATCCAAATGCTAATAAGCTGAGTTTTAAAAAAAATCAAAAAGGCAAAATGCTGTGGGGCTTCACCACAAACTGTGAGAAAATATCTGTCACTGGACTGATACCCCTCATAATTTATTATTCTGAGCTAACAGATCTGTGCCACGTAAACACCGCACAGCCATGTAGCGTCCTTTGTTTGACCCCTGCATGGCTTTAAAAAGAAGAAGACTCGATGGCCTGCGGTCTTTTCTCAGTGTCAATAAAGACAAACTATCTTGTGCACTCTGTTCTAAAAAAAAAACACGCTAAAAGCTTCGTGTGTATAGCAACGGCCATGTGTGTGTCTGCAGTTTGATTTGATGTGGGTGAATGTGTCAGGGTCACAGTCACGAGGTCTCCACCCCGCTGGCGATGGAGCCCATTCTCATGGAGGACCCCCCTCTGTGTTATTGAGACATGCTAGTCATCTCCATTATGAAGTGTAATTAGGTTGTTGTGCTTATTAACTCCCATTATCAGAGGAGCCCTGAGATGTCTACACGTGGCTGGTTTGCAGATGCCTGTAAATTCATGTTGGCATCTTCTTCCAAGATTCCCAGGAAGACACAGATCAATGCACAATCATCTCTTCTTGTGAAGCTCACTTTATGAATGCATCTCTTTTGTTCCAAGGAAATTATTGCTGTTCGGTGATGCAGTTGTTACAGATTGTGTTGTATCCTCTTTAAGGTGCATTCAAGGATATTTTGATGGGTCGAGTGGTGATATTTTAGAAAATGAAAGCAGATAAATTAGATTGTTTGAAACATCAGACGCCAGATCTGTCATGGTGGGCTGTGTGGCAGCCAAGGTTGGACCCAGACTGCAGGACTCTCAAGGCAGGACTGAACTTAACATGGTTTATTGAGGGCATGGCAGAGAATACCGAATACAAATAAACTGGGGCTGGAACCAAACATCAGCTATAGAGCACGGTTACACACTGCGAAGAACTGACACATACTAAGGGCTTAAATGCAGATGCGGATCGAGAACAAGTGGCCATACCACTGGGAATAATTAAACACGATAAGGCCAGGAAGTAAACTAAGACTAACAAAGTAAAACAGGAAACCAGTTGACACTTGGGCAGAGATGCGGACTTGACAGAACACTGGGTAAGGGACAGGGGGCCCAGGACCAAGAATGGGCTAAACTAATGTAACACAGGCTCAGATGGAAGATATAAAATAGCATTTTAGTAATACATCAGATTTATACTTCCATAGTTCCCAATAGGACCCCTTTTTTGCCTTCAGAACACTTTAATTCTTGCTGGAAACATTCCTTGGAGGTTTGATTTGGTATGATAGGATCATGCAGTTGCTGCAGACTTGTCAGCTGGATCAAGATCTGGTGATTGCCATGTTCAAAAAAACAGTTTGACCTTTGTGACATGGCATGTTTTCCTGCTGGAAGGTGACGCTGACGACATAAAGCAGTGCTTCTCAAATAGTGGTGCGCTGCCGGGGGGGCACATCTGACCCCGGGGAACCTGATTTTTTATTTTTATTTTTTTTGCCGTACTTGAATAAAATGTAATTGCACATCCACTGGAGTAGGTGGCGGTGGCGAGCTCATTGTCAGAGTTTGCACAGTAAGTAATAGCTCTATGGCAGCCTTCTCAAACTCCCGGCCCGCTTCCGGCCCCCAGTTGGCCTTTTTTAACATTTTGCTTTCTCCTCCAATTAAGAGGGTTAAGCGGAATGTCAAAAAAGTAACTTACAGGACAAAATTTTACTATATTTTTAACACCAAAAATGCCGAAAGTAGGGGGTTTGTCCGGAGGCTGGCCGGGGGGGGCGCGCGAAAGGTTTTCTCCTCCCTAGGGGGGGCATGACAGAAAATAATTGAGAAGCACTGACATAAAGGGACAGGCATGGACAGCAACCTGTGGCCTAAATGATGCTCAGCTGGTTCTAAACGGCCCACAGTGATCCAAGAAAATGTCCCCCACACCATTATACCACCAGCACCATCTGGATCCATGGCTTCATGTTTTTTACGCCAAAATTCTCAGACATCTTTCCAATCTTCTATTGTCCAAGTTGAGAATCTCCTGTTCCACTACATCCCTGCAGGCGCTCTGATGGATGAAGATCTGGTTGGAGTTCAGTGAACTCACTGTCATGTTCAAGAAACCAGTTTGAGACGATTTGAGCTTTGTGACACAGTGGGTGGGTGCACAGAAGATGCGCACACTGTGGCCATAAAGGAATGGTCAAATTAGTCAGATACAGAAGAATCAATGTTTACTTTTGTTTATCTTTATTTAGAAAACCTACTTGTGTCCCCCAGTGTGTACAGAGATGATCCAAACATCTGGCCACATTTGGACTTCAATTTATAGTTTCTTTGTTCACCCATTAAAAGCAAGAGAGGAAGTAGGGTTTAAGGAGATTATATACTGGAATTTTCTTATTTGTAGTCAGCAGAATTTAAATGACATCAGTCATGAAAATTCAAAGATTTGTTTTGCAGTGTTTTTATCCACTGATGCAGCCGATCGATCGAGTCCTCGTGTAGCAGCTAGACAACGCAATCTAGATGTAAACACTTGATTTAATTAAACGAGGCAAACATTAACACCTTGATTTTGGCTAATTTACTAAATGAGACTTTTTAATTAGCTAACTGATAGCTAATGGAGCTCACTGCTCTGAGTGAATGTACTGATTCGCTAAATTCACTTTGCCTTGAGGACAACACACACTGAAAGCTGGTTTTCTGGGGTACTCTCAGCGACGGCTGCACTGTATTTGTCACTAGACCACCAAGATTAACATCATTTAATAGATAATATCAAAACGCAGGTTCAATGGAAATTTTCTTCTCACTTGGTCAAAGATCAGGGTCAGCTGTGTAGGTGGGAGAAGGTGGAAATTTGAATGTGTGCCTTTCTCCTTGATGTGGGTACGCAGTAACACTGGGCAAAGGTCACGAGCCAAATTCAGAAAGATACAGCGTGCTTCATGTTCCTCTCAGATGCAGGTTGCTCTCATTGACTTTGTGCAGGGAGAACTCCACCGGATCCTCACGCTGACCTCAGTGGAAGCTGAGGAATGAGGAGCATACCGGTGACTGAGCCGGTCCTCTCTGGCACCGAGCCCAAACCTGTGCAGAATGTGCAGTCGCACTGTGCTGCAGAGTAGTAGTAACCTGAAACGACCTCCTTATAGAAAACCATTGATTTATTTTTCCTGGAAGCCTTTTTTCAGATTCAATTTTTTCTCTTTTTTTTGTTTTGTTTCTTTATTTAACCTGAAAAACTGCACACACCGTCATTTACAGCCCATCAGGCTGCTGATGGACACGATGTGACACAAACGCATCACATTTTCAGACATTTGCAACAAACAAATCAATGATAATTGCATGAGGCTTCCTGAACTTTTGCATGATTGTATGTACTGTATCATCCACCTGTGCTCTCAGGTGACGTTTGGGCCACCCACCAGTTTCCTGCTCTTCATTTCATCACCTGTTTGTGATCAGTTCATTAACTCCCCACTATTCAAGGACCTGCTAGAACAACACTCCTCTCCTGACTGTTGTCATTCCTTCCTGGAAAAACTGGCTTTTCCTTCCGCCACCTGCTCTGGAAAAAGACTTAAGAACTCAAGTCAAAATCACAGCACGATACCCTTCAGTCCACCTTCGGCCAAAACGAATCTATTTCTCCTCTCTGGCAGAAAAACATTCCTGTTCTGTGAATACACACACCTGTGCTTCTCCAAGCTCCTGACTCTCCCCCTTTATTTTGAATCGCTATAAAATAACCTTAAATCAGACAATATAAGCTGAGTATAAACACTACAATAAAACTGTCTGGGAACGAATCCAAGACAGATCAGGAGTGGGTGGTTGCCAAAAGAAATGGTGGACCATCTCTAGAAATTACATCCATACTGAATCATTCCAGGCTTTGGGATTCACAAAAAATTCCGATATCAAAGCCAACACCAAGAAAAGACGTTCATGTGCGGTAAGCAGGAGTATGAAAGTTAACCTTTTCCTTTTTTTCAGCAGGATCGGAAACTTTGTTGCCATTCTGGATGTACAAACAAATACACAGTTAGCTTTGGGCATAATAAAACCAATTCCATAATTAAGATCATGAGGCTTTTATTTTCTTGCTCATATTCATGTTTTTTCTGATTATATTTCACACCTGTTTCTGTCATTTGTAAAACACCATGAAAGCCTTATTGTGTATCTCCTATTTAAGTTGAACCAACATACAGAAATATCTACTTTCGATCTTTTGCCATATTTTTCTAGATATCCCATTCGGTTCTCCTTCAGGAAATAAACAAACAAGCAAGCATCCAGGATTGGTGAACACCGACTGGGATGTTCAAATTGAATGAGGCTCTCAGCACAATGGGATCTGAGGTAGCTGTCTGATCTCCATGTGCTAACCTGCGAAGCTCCCACTTGGCTGGCAGAAAGTGATTGATTGTAACATCAATGCAAACCACTGAGGTGCTCTGATGGAAGTGCTGTTTAGTGTGGAAGGAGTCGAGGTTAAAAGAGCTGTGCCACACTGGGAGCAGAGGATGTGGGAGTGGTGCTTGACGACAAGCCGTCTCTGTGTCTCTCAGACAACAGATGACATCGCTTATCAGCGATCACCTCAGAGGTTCAAGCCATGAATGGAAATATTAGGTACAAAGCCGGTGTGGACATGTTGGTGCTTTTACTGAAGCATTTATTCTCCTGATATTACTTCACAGCAAACACAACAGAATTTTAAATGTGTCTGCGGGTTGACGGTGCCACGATCCCTGTCGTATTCTTTAGTTTCCTCGGCTGTTATTTTCTGTGTCCCCAGTCCCTGTCACTGCGTTTAGTCTTCATGTTTCAGTGATGCCTTTTGATTACTTCCTGTTTTGCCTCACTTTTCCACTTCCTGCTTTTGTCTTTTCCCTCTATTGTGACTGTCAGCTTTGCCTTAGTTAGCTTTCATCAGTGTTTGCTTGTTTGCACCTCAGTCTCTGACATGATTGCATTCACCCCTGTGCATATGCAAGTGTGGGTCCGTGAGTTCTCCTGTTTTTGTTCCTCAGACATCTCTTGTTTTGTTTTGCCCTTTTGGGACTCAATCAACCAACAAAGGGCCTCTGTCTGCCTCCATGTCCTGCATTTGGATCCTCTCTCCTGCATTCCTAATATAGAGACTGTATCGGTGATGCTCTGAATTACAATTAGACTCCGAAAAAGCTGAGGAAGTAGGAAAGGACCCCCTGGAGTTTAGATGCTGGTGGAGGTGGTAGAGATGAAGCAGGTGGAGAGTTGGATGAGGATCTCTAAGTGACCAGGATGAGGTAGTGATGGGGAGGAGGGAGAAGTGCGTATTGCACTTATGGAACCTTTATTCTCATTTAAAGGAGATGTGCTTATTTACTCTCCTAGAAGAGCTTTGCATGACACACAATCCAAAATAACCCCTCTTTATATGACACATTGTGCAGCCCAATAGTTCATCCTCTATGTAAAACACACCTCGTTCCCTTCAAACGAGCTTTCTTCTGATTGACTGTCCGTCGCAAACAGAAGGTTAAAGGAGCAGGTGGGCGGGGCCAGAGATGGCCATATTAAGGATGACCTTTCACTTTGACATCATACAGAGCCAAGAGTAGGGAAAACTGTGTGAAACTGATCATTTAGAACAGCTTTGGGGTTACAGGCATTATTTGTACCACATTATTGGAACCTTTAATATGAGCTTCCACCATTGTGTCAGCATCTATGACAGATACACACTAAAGTAAGAAAAAATACAATAGGGTTCCTTAAAGTTGTGGCCAGACAGTAGGACTGAAAGAAGTATGACCTGGTTGGACATCTGAAGTCATAAATTCTGTTTTTGATCGTGCATTCATGATCTCTTTCATTCTGTTGCTTCACCCCTTTGAACCACGGGAGGATGATTTTGGTAAAAACATCCGAGACTCTGAGCCAAAGAGTTTCCTTTGCTGCAGAGTCATAAAGCAGAACCAAATCCATCAGGTGAAGAGAGATGTTTAAAGCTAAAATATCACACAGCGTCGGAAAACTCAGTGCATCAAAAACAAAATACATATGAAGGATGTGATAAATCTCTATTTTACAGACGCGTCAGATCCTGGTGGCGCCACGGGGAGGGCGTAACGTTTCTTTAAAACACAAATCAAACAGGGATGCCATAAATCTGTATTGTTTCCATTCATTGAAGCTTGACTGGCACCGGCTGAGCCGAGCCCTCTTCTTCTCTTCTGGTTTAAAGGCGCAGACTGGAGAATTAGCAGCACCAGCTGGTTATCTTTTGGCGATCCAACACTGAATACTGGCATATAAATAGTGGATGTTTTTTAAATTTTGGTCTTTTTTTTGGCACTCTCTTGAAATGAGAACCTGGCTTCAGCCATTATTCAAGTGTATGTATTTTCTCTTTCTGCTCTTGAAGATTTTAAATTGTACATAAATGTTTGAAAAGATGATTAAAAAGAGAGTTGTAAAGACAAGGTGCTTCATCCCCTTCCAAAATCACCACCAGCAGCCCATTACAGACTGAAGTCCTGGATGGTGGTAGATTGAATAAAATAGGTCTGAAGCTTCAGGCTTTTCTCCATTTTCACTTTAAAACCCCTCCACTCCTTTAGCCCCACTGAGCAAATAGGCATTACCAAAAAAACCCCAACAGGGCACCTAAAAACAGGAAAGTAAATCACCAGCGGGCACTGCCACCCATCATCCACACCATAAGTATCATCTACGTCGGTCCAGTCAGCCACATCAAATGAGCGGACCTCTCTGAAGTCGTACTCTCTCCCCATCTGCCTCACTGAGCATCGTAAATGCAGCTGCCCACTGACCTGAGTAAGCCTGTAAATAACCGCGATGGCTTCCAGAGGTGGATCCACAAGATAACAGGGTCATAAAACTGACCTCTTCCTCCACTTGGGGAAAAGGCGTTAGAGCCTTTAAAAACACAAATGAGAAGCTTTGGTGCTGCTTCGGCCTCAGTCGCACCAGCCAAGGACACAGTTGGTGACCTCGGGTCCAGTTCGCGTGGCACTTTCCACGGTTTCACAACCGCTTAATGAGCAGTTTGCAAGTATTTTCAGGCAAGTTGGTGCCTCACGTGCAAACTATGAGCAACCGTGACAATCTGCGAGCAACCGAAGCAGTCACCAGGAGCTTTTTGGTGCAGCACAGTAAACTCTTTGTGAGCAGTTTCACACCAGCAACTGCCACCAAACTCCAGAAACATTTCCTTCCCGCCGGTTGTAAAATATACTAATTTCCCTAGCAACCAGTGGTTACCATGGAGTCACTGACCAGTCTCTAGATGTGTATGACTGAGGCCTTAACTTAAATTATAAAAACGGTATCTCTTTGAAGATAATCTAATGATGAAAATAAATGATTATCTCCATTTCATACATTTTAATGTCACAGATGCTGAAGAGTGTGTGTATACAGGTTTTTTTTTTTTACTATATTCACAATCTCCATCCAAAGTGGAGAAAAAATCGTTTCTAACACAAACAAAATGACTTTGCACTGAATAAAGCAGCTCATTAGAGAGTGAAAGCAGAGAACAGCGTCTGTCTCCTCGATCGTGTCTAACAAAGGTCAAACGAGAGCGAGATATGAGATCGTATCTCAGCGCCTGTCACCCTCTAAGCCACATGCACATTGAGAAACATCAAGTTAACTACAGAATCTGCTGTACAGATGGGCGGGTTGATGTGCTGAGCTGGAGCTTGTCAGACAGGTGCTGAAATGTTCCGAAAATGCTCGCCGGGTGAATTATATTCGATAAAAGCGCGCCTGCCAACTGCGCATGGAACAAACTGTTCTCATGACTGAGCTCCTCTCCTGTTTGTCAGTGGCTTAGCATCATTACCAAGTGCCGAAGGTGAACTGCGACAGGTGCTGCTAAACCGCTCTCTCCTGTCTGGATTGGTTCATTATAATATGGGGAAGAGGAAGGAATCATTTTAATATTTTTCTGATAAAAGCTCTGCTTTAAGCCCACTTCATTTTTTTTTTTTAATTAATGGCTTTAAAATGAAAAGTACACCCCCATATTCATGTTTCTATATGTGTGTGTGTGTGTGTGTGGTTGTTCTTTCAGATTTGATTTGAATCCTTATTTGTGTTTTCCTAGAGAACTTGCAGAATTCACAGGTGAGGGAAATTCCCACGGTCAGCTTAGATTTTTAACACAAAGTCTTTCTTGGTTTGCAGAATCTCAAAGCACACGCTGGCAGGAGCAGAGGTCCAATTACCACCACAAAGGTGATGACAATCATTTCAAGCTCCATTTCTTTATTTTTGGATTCTACCAGGGTGGCTTTGTATGAATCATAGTTCAAAATAATCCTTTTTTATTTATACCAGACCATGGTGCAACCCAAATAGTTCGTCTTTGGTCTGGAAACAAAAGAAGCCCCACGCCCTTTAGACCAGCTTTCTTTTGATTGGCTGCCCTTCATAAATGCAAGGATTCCTTTTAGGAGAGTCCAAAATTCAGGGGTGTGTTCAAATGTCACTAATTTTTTACAGGTAGTTTCTTCTTCCCACTGCCAAAGCTACTGATGCAGTGCTTCTGTTTGCATCGTCATTAAATACTTGGTCACACGACAGCATATTGACCCAACAATCAACAGTGAATCCTGACACTACTGTGGGGCTGATTGATAAAAACAGAGACCAGATCAGCAGGGAGGAAAATGTAATTTATTTACAGCATGTGCACAGTTTGGTGGTCGTCTCTGTTCACCTGCTGAAACTGATTAACAACGCCCTCTGCTACATAACTGACCAGAGCAATATTGCAGAGGTTTAGCTGACTTAGTTCTGTACTCTAATTAAAAAGTGTTCAGTTCATTATTTTAGCAGTGCAACAGTTTTTATCTTTGTTATTTTACAGATCACTACTTTGATCAGTATTAACAGCAAATAGATGCTAAAATTTTTGCAGCCAAAAGAGAAAATCTAACTTTTAACATAAGTTTATTGAGGATATCTCTGATAACACGGCCACTAGGTCAGTTACCCTCATCATTATTAATAATGAAGAAAGTGATAATTTTAGCTTGGGCTCACACCAGGCGGTTTGATGCTGGCTCCCGCACACCGTATTACCCAGAGAACCCAGCAGAAGGTCAAAGCCTGCTAAGAGGCCAGGTCTGAAATATGCCTGTGTTCAGCCTAATGACCCACAGCACAATTAACACTCTGCAGCTCAGCAGGTCAGCGTGTGGCTACGGAGGTGTTTATTGGCTGCTGGCTTTGGGTCCCTGGCAACCCCCATCGCGCCCAGCTGATCATCTTCCAGACCGGAGCTGGAGGCTTTCCAGTATGACACATGCACGGTACAGTGGAGACCAGCAGTCACATAGAAGGAGGGATGCCGACACACATAGCATCACAGGGGGACCAATGAGACGCCAGAAAAGTGATGCCGAAGAGCTATTTTCATCTTCAAGGTGAAGAGATTTTTTTCCTCTGCTTCTTCAAACTGCTTAGTGTGTTGGTGAAGTGAATAAAACCCAAATAAATTAAAAGGTGTGAGATCATTAGAGTCATAACTTTCCCACATGATGGTGCCTACAGTGGAGCCTCTCCGAGGTAACAGGGTCACGGCTGACTGGTCGATGTGAAACCCTAAAGTTGAACCTTTAGTTTTATAATCACGCGTTCTCAGCTCCCATCCCACGCAAGAAGTGGGTAAATTCTAATGTGACTGACCTATTTTCATACTAAAAAGCTGTGTCTTTTGCATCTTCATGCGCCTAACAGAGATGAGCTGTTAACTGGGTGTGACAGCTTTAAGAGAGGATGCTCCGCTCTGCTTCAAAGTCACAGAAGCTGTGCGATTTTTAAATCCTTTTGTCCTTTATTGACTGAAGCTCATGCCGTGTTTACTCAGTCACAAAAGGCACAGGAAGGACGCTCTGCAGTTTTTGGAAAAGCTGTTTAATAACTACTGTACAGAGAGCAGAAAACACCTGCACTTCACTCACATCTGGCCCTGAAGATTTCACCCAGCTCAGCTCGGTTATCTAATCGCGGGAAGCCCGACAGAAAACGGGGTGAACTCCCCTCAGATTACCACGGCTCACATCAGGTTTTTTTCCTCCCGTGTGTTGACGCTGAACGTGGCAGACCCCGAGAAGCAGGTGCACCTCATCGAAGCCAGATTTCAGACCCACTGTCTCCTAGCAACAACACCAGAAGAGGAGAGCACCACCGGCTCCACCAGGGCTACTGCTATTTACCAAAACGTCCTCTGGCATTGTTTGGCTGTTTTGTTATTTAAAAAAAAAAAAAGTAGGCCACCGGTTCTTGTGCAGTGGACTGAACTGATTTAAAGACAGAGGACAAATTAGACTTGAAATGTGATTGAAGGGTGTTCATCAGGTCAGGTTAGCCTGGTACTGCAGCTCTTTATGCACCCAGCACACCGCTGTAGGCTTCTCGCCATCAGTGCATACTGCGCAGTACAGTATATTTACATTAATCATAAGGGTTCTGGCTATTTTGGACTTTTGTATCTGTTTGATTAAAGATGACCAAATAGGCATGACAGATCTTATAGCTTTAAAAAAACAGCTCCGTCATTGTTTTAAAATAATAAATTAGAGAACAACAGGGCGACGTAACACATTCAGTTACATGAGGCATAAACAACAAACTGAGTTCGTGCTGCTATGTTCAGGTAACAGTTATTCAGATAACTATAGCATAAAGAACATGCTAATAAAGGTTATCAAACCATGAAGCTAACTCACTGAATCCTCTGGAGGTAGATGAGACGCCTCTTCCTCGCTGCGTCGCTTTCGTTATTCCGGCCTTTCTGAATCCCGACGGATGGTTTCGGGTGTCAGTGTGAAAATAACGGACACGTGAAAATAACGTGTTGACCTGCGTCGCAGCCTTCTCTTTCCTCTGGCATGCGGAGGATCAGCGAGAC
>VOQJ01026581.1:3684-13892 GCA_015052665.1 Apistogramma diplotaenia | reverse complement strand
TTTTTTCCTCCCTTTTTTTTTTGGTGGGCACTTTTTTTTTTTTTTTTTTTTTTTTTTTTTCCCCCCCCCCCCCCCCCCCCCCCGTCCTTGCTCTTTTAACACTACATACGCTTTATAGGTGACATATTGTGTAATTTAGTTCATCTGCTGTGTGCATTGACCCTGAACTCGCACGTGCTCTGCTTTTGTAAACTGTCCCCAACACAGCCAGGTCTGACCCTCCTGCTGCAGAGGCAGTTTCACTTTATGAGGCAAGACTGAGAAACAGCGAGCGCAGGAAGCAGCAACTCTGTTCTGGAAACAGGAAACGAGGGTCGTCGCAGTCACATTACTTCAAGTTGATTTTGTAACTAAATGTAACTAATGCATGAAATTGATGCTTTCTGTTACATTTTGTTTTGAAAGTTGCCAAGTTTTAGTTTCGTCCCACTGTTCTGTCAGCTGCCTTCTTGTGTTTTAACGTTATCGCCATCATAAATATTAGGTCATCTTTACTGAACAATAATTAATACAAAAGGATCAATTTACAGAACCTGCTGCCAGCAGCTGACACTGGAATACACGTGGACCATTTGTGCTCTGTAAAGACTGGAAAAAGGTCACCTCGCCTTCCTTTTAAACCCAGGAGAGACTCTTCTGTACCGGGGTGCCCAAATATTTGGTATTCCTGAGTTTGCTCCATCTGCATCATCCTGCATAATCAGGTGGTGTCAGCAGTACATCATACAGTACAGTGTTAGTCTGCACCAAGTCTGCACAAATACGGTGAAAAAGAGGTAAACACATCCTGTCTGACCCCCCTCGGCATTAATAAATGATGCTGTAGTTGTTTTAGTTATTCATCCACAGGTTTTGCTCACTCGTGTTCATGGGCTTCCTGTAGATACTCGCCACATTAAAACTTATTGTACATAGTGAAGCTGATAAGTTTATTTATTCTTTTTAGAGCCCGTGACCTTTCTTCTGTGCCACCATCGCTCCAGCCTTTGAATTTTTTATATCCGGTGACCCGGTCCTTGTTAATATTTGCTGTGGAGATTCCATCAGGAAGCAACCTATTGATTCGTGATGACCCCGGCGTCACAATTTAAATAAAAATGTAGCCCAAGGTCTCGTGAACAGAGAACATTTTCATTTTGAATTCTGCACCATGATTTTTCTCGCTTTGTTCAAAGATTCAACCCACTCAAAGTCATCGTCTGCATCTTTTTGCTGCTTAGAAAAACAACGTGATTGTTTTTTTCCTCCCTGACGAGCTCTGCGCTGAGCAGGGGAAGGAAAGTGAAGACACACCAACGAGTGACGGGAAAGAGAGCAATGCTGTATTTATTAATTTCACTTCATTTTCTTTGTTTGCCCTCTCAGCTTTCACACTGACTCCGGTTTTCTCTTCAGTTATTCGAGCTTCAATCAAATCATCTATCACACTCCATCACAAGGTCCTCTTCCTCTCCTCCCAGCTGCTCACAACATAATAAGGGCTGCATTAATCAATGCCTACAAAGAAAACAGATTTGTCTTTAAGTCGTGCTATCCTTCCTCTCGTATCGATCGTGCTGTCTCTCTGTATTTGTCCAGACTGTAATAAAAAGGCTCATTCCAATAGTTGTTAACAGGACAGACAACACATCAGAGCTTTTCTCCTCTCGCCGTTCTGCCGCAGTGAAATATCAAAGTCGCATTTGTCCGTCATTTCCCAAACTTTGTGAAGTTGGGATTGTCTCTCTGTAAAGGGTTCTTATGCATTTTTAATGACTAACTGTATCATCTCATTCTGCAGCTTCTTCTCTCAGCAGAAACACCAAGTTTTCGCTCCCAGTTCCTTGGGGGATGCAAAAATCTATCCACTAATTAAGAGCTGGTGGTGCTCATCTATGATTAATGATTTCTCAGCATGTTTCCTCTGCAGTTTTTTCCCAGATTAGGCATTATTGTGTATTTGGAATTAGATGCTCGTATGCAGATGTATTCAGCAGTCTTCATCGAGAACAGAGAGGTTGAACCTCTCGGTGGGATGCTGAGAAAATTAAAATATTCATCATGTTAAAGAAGTCTTTACTGGGCGCAGGGTCAGAGCAGTGGGATTCCTCGTGCTGCTAACTGCTGTTTTGTTTTCCTTGCCCCCTTTTACAGGAGGGGCTTCGTCCGCTGAAGCCCTGCGTCTCGTTTCCCTCGGCAGCCTGTTAGACGATCAGCACTGGCACCATGTGACGGTGGAGCGGCGCAGCGCTCACCTCAACCTCACTGTGGACAAGCACACCGAGAGGGTTCAGATCCCCCCGGAGTTCAGCCGCTGGGGCATCGAGCAGGTTTGCTGAAGCACTTAAAAGGGTTAAATTAGTCCCCAGTTGCAGATATTCTGTTTCCATCTTTCAGCGTGTCGTAATCTTCTGTGTATTTGTGGATAATTGTTTCCATGCAGATGAGTTTGGGGGCAGTTCGGGGTGAAGTCGCTCAGAAACCAGTAACCTCCAAAAGAAACTTCCACGGCTGCCTGGAAAACCTGCTGTACAATGGCCACAACCTGATAGAGATGGCTAAAAACAAAGACCAACAAGTTAACGTTTTGGTAAGTTAATTTAATAAACACAACTTTTGGTTGTTATATTATTTTTGGGGCTTTTTCACCTTTATTAGACACACAGTGAAGGGAGACTCCTGCAGCAAAGGTCAGAATTGAACCAAGCCTGCAGCCTGTGACCACCCTGCAGCACCACTTTGGTAATATGCAATAAGTAGATTCAGGTAATATCCAGTAAACTATGAACCCAAAATACCTGTGGGCTGCAGAAACATATTATAGCGTCTTCCTCACCTTACTGTCTGTTCCTGGCTGTATTAATGTCTAACACGTACTGTAACTCTGTGCTGTAGGCAGTTAACAGTGTAATAACAGTGTAATAATCATTGAATAGCTTATTTTCTGGTAATTAACTGAAAAAAGTTCATTTTCCTCATTTTTAATTCTGTTCAGTCGTTGACACTGTTTATGTAGTTTAACTTTGCAGGAATTTAAGTCCATAAAATTATCACTGATGAAAACCAAACACCAGGATTGCAACAGGATTGTTGAGTGCAGCCAATGCAGCTGTTGAGATCATGATTCATAAATCTGTGTGATTTAATTTGTGGTCATTTAAAGTTTGTGTAATAAAGGGCTCTTACAACATGTTAAATAATATCTATCTGGCTCAGCCATTGCAGACTAATGGATATGCAAACCATAAAGAAACATTTTAACTGGTAAAATACAAAGTTTATTATTTTTAACATCCATTTATTTTGTTCCACTGATTCTCTTCAGCGTCACAGGGATGCACTGCCTGTATTTCACAGGGCCTGATAGATAACCATTCATGTGTGTTCATGCCTATCAATTTGCTAATGAACTTAGCTCATGCATGTGTTGGACTGCGGGACAAAGCCGGAGAATGCTGAAGCAGAAAGGCCCGGCCGGCTGCTGTGAGGAAATGTGAGCAACTGCAGAGCAAATCCTCTGCGAGTGGGAGAGCTTTTAAGAAAGGGATTCAGTTCTGCGTCAGAGTTTTAAGAATTATTTCTTTGCCCTCCACTTAATCACAAAATTTAATGACATTCAGCCTGGTTAAAAAAAAGCACATGCACTTGGCTTTTCCGCATAAAAACAAGGAACAGGGTTTATAATAAGCCCAGGGTAGAGCAGGGTTCAATATGAAAAAGCAGAAGATGTCGTAAATCAGAAAAAGATGCTGAACTGGGAAAAACTGTGATGAGAGAAAACTGAACAAACGTTTGTGTTTCTGTACATCACGTAGATGACGGCAGCTTTGTGTTTTCTGGGTAATTTTATTCTTTTATTCAGAGCAAAATAGAAACATCAAAGTAAGGATGTTGCATCCTTCAATTCTACCAGCCGGTAGTTAATCAAGCTGGTGACTGTTCAGGGCAGTGTGCTCCATGACCACCTGAGGTTAGTCCACTTCTGTAAGGTTGAGGTGTGCATGCTCATATGGGCTCATGAGGCTGGACCTTAGAATTTAAAGAGCATTTACTTTCTTGTTATAATAACGGTGTCAGTTATTCTTAAAGTTGTGAGTTTTATAAACTCAGACTGTTTCTGGTTCATCTGTATGCTTCTGATGCTGCCAAAAGACCTACTGGGCTGGTTAATGAAGCCGAGACAAAGCAGTGTGGTGTGGTCAGACTCACTTATGCCTCCTCATTGTGGGAATTACAGCCTTCAGATGTTCCTGCACTTGCAACGAGTCGATCGAGCTGATCCGGGAGCTGTGAAGGAGCAGAAATGCTCTGTCATTACAACAAAGGTCCAGACAGCAGGAGGAAGCATGGATTCTTGGTGAATAGGTTCAAAGATTTACATGCATGGCTGGAGATATGATAGGGGCTGTTTTTGAGTGTGCTACTAGCCACAAAACTGTGGTCGAATCTACTACAGACACTAAATGGGTCTTCTCACAGCTCTTTGAGGAGGAAATAATAGGAAGTGTGTGTGTGTGTGTGTGTGTTGGAGTCTTAAGGCTTTTTAAGGTAACTTTTTACTTTGTGTTGTGCAGCAGCAGAGCCCGCTCCAACATGAATAATTGTACATCACTTTAAGTGCGCCACAAAGGGCTTTTAGGTGTCATCTGTGTTTCCGGAGCACTGTAAAGATAGCAGACTGAAACTCCCAGCGGAGAGTCGGGACTGTAATAAATTACTGCCACAGCTTTAGCAGCGAACCCGGCGTCATTACCACCACTCAAAACAATGGACTGTAACAGAGATGTCAGATATTGCAGCACCGGCCATGCTGCATGCTCTCTTCATTTTATTTCCATCCTTTATCTCTTTTACCTCCGCACGAGGTGACTTTGGTGTTTTAGACTTTGCTTTTCTAATCTTGTCCTAAGCTCTGCTGTTATCATTATGGTAATACCAACGTCCTCTTTAAGGAGACTTGCTGATGAGATCACTGAGACATGAGGTCAGATCAGCGCACCCTCTGCAGCTGATTAATATTCATGTTTTATGTTGTTTTATCTCTCTAGTAATCTTTTTTCCCCCGCTCCACACTGCATGTTTCCCTCAGGGCAATGTCACCTTCTCCTGTGCTGAGCCAGTTTCCGTGGCGATGACGTTCACTGGGCCCGAGAGCTTCCTCCGGGTACCTGCGGCGCCGACGTCTTCGTCAGGGGGCGTATCCGTAGGGTTCCAATTCAGGACGTGGAACAAGGAGGGGCTTCTGCTTACTTTTGACCTTCCTCACCAAGGGGGCGTGGCCTGTTTGTACCTGAGTGAGGCCAGACTCCGACTTCAGATCCATAAAGGTGGCAGGGCACTGCTGGAGCTCAGCACAGGTCAGTCTGCAGCCAAACCCTTAAAACTATACATCAGTAAAAAGGTATGAAATGGCCAGATACACACTGATTTTATTTATTCATTCATTCGTGTCCTGCGAGGCAATAAAGAGGTAGGGATGAGCTTGGCATGTCGTTTCTAGGGTTACAGTGACAAATGGGCAGTGTGATCTTGATCGAAAGGTGCAGAACGCTTAGTTGTTGTTAATCTTGTTCATTACTGGTCACACAAAGCAAATTACGTGTGAATTCCAGCTGTAAGCCTGATTTTTGAGGCAAACAGTCATTAATGCAGTCATCACAATTTCGTGAAAGCTTTCGGAAACACTTCATTCTAAATATTTTTCTTGCAGCGTTTAGACGCAATATTTACGCACCGTGTTGTTCTGATTTTCAGCACTGTCACAAGCAGCAAACGGCGCTGCGGGATGATTAGGATGTCTTCTTGAGTAAAGAAGTGCAAGCAAGGAAAACAGTGGCGATAATGAGATATTGATTTATTCCCTTAAGTCCTAATAACACACAGATGCACGCGGCTGGCACGGTGCCGTCTGTACTTTGATGCAGGTCGATCACTCAGAGGATGCACGAAGCAGGAAACTCACCTGCTGCAATCGATGAGTTCGATTTGGTCCTTCCTCTCTGAGGTGATGGGCAGGTTTCTGTTAACCAGTTTAGACCATTGTGAATTTTTCCAAAACAATAATTTACAAGCTGCTTCCAAAAAGAAACGTGGCTCATGTGTAAACTGGATGTAAGTGCAGCAGGCTGTGATAAGACGGGGTGTCTAATGTGGACATTACTACACATGCTTGGTTTCAGCCTGGGAAAAACAGCATCTGTTACAGGTCTTAATGGCTCCGTGTGCAGCCGTGACACGCGGGAAAGATCTGATTTTCAGCAGCGTGCGCTAATGGGTGTTTGCTTTCCAGGTGCTGCTCTCAATGACGGTCAGTGGCACTCAGTGGAGCTGAATTCCAGACGAGGACGTCTAACCGTCACAGCTGACAAAGAGGACGGAGACGGCGCTCAAGCCAGTCCGTCGTTTCCCGTCACTGCAGAAAGTCACCTCTCCTTCGGTGGTGAGACTTGAACAGTTGCTGTGTCACTCCGTGCATTTATAGAGTGAATGTAAAAACTGGGCAATAAACCTAAAAACTGTGATTCTTAGCCAAAGTCACAAAGCCACAAACAGCAAATCTGTTTATAAAAATCTGTCCTTTAAGTTCACTTTTTTTTTGCTCTGATTCCCTTCTGTTCAGGTTGTCCTGCTGAAGACGACGGTCACGAGTGCAGGAACCCCTTCGGAGTCTTCCAGGGCTGCATGCGTTTGTTTACTGTGGACAAGCACAAAATGGACCTGGTTAAGGTGCAGGAAAAGCAAATGGGAAACTACAGCAACCTGCAGATCGACATGTGTGGAATCATTGACAGGTCAGTTTCTTAAAAAATGCTTTTGTTTAGACACCTTATTATATTTTCTTTTAGCTCTGATGCAGCCCTTTGCTAAGGGTCAGCAGAGATATAAAATATGATAATCTGGAAAGAATTCAGTCTGTTATACAAAGTACAATCTGTCCAAAATTACAGTGCTCACCAGTAATATGAGAATTATTTCTTTGCTGCCACTGTCTAGTTGGAATGGGGACATATTTTCTATTTCCGATTGATTCTGTGTATACAAAGGAGTCCACTTTGACCTCACAAGGACTGTTATCTGCTGCATCTTCATTGTAATACCTTAATCACTTTGCCATCCTAGTAAAATGGGTAAATATGAGGCTGAAAGTCAGCCGTGGCAGGAGAAAGAGGTGAGCAGAAAATCAGAGGAATCTGCTCGTGCTTGTGCCAAGTTTTAGTAGTTTGGTAAAAATGTCTTTTTTTTAAATGCTGTTTCTTGTTTTTGCAAGCAAGGTGATGTGTCCCATTCTTCTTTTCACTTCCATTTCAAGGTCAATTTACACGCCCGCATGATCAGAAGGAGAAATACTGAGACTGCATGTTTCAACTTCAGTCACTTCAAATCTTTTCTTTAGAGGTCTTTTTATCTGGGAATAACTCAAGGATACACGGATGGATAGATGGATACTTTATTGATTCTAAAAGGGAAATTATTGTGTTACAGCAGCAAGAAAAAATACAATCTACAGTAACTAAACATCAAAGTGAGAGTGCAAAACTATACATATAGAAACAAAAATAGATACAATGTAAAATCATAGGTAAAGAAGAGTTATATTAAGGCTGACTTTGCATAAGAGATTAAAGGAAATGGATAGATTAATGTATCTGCATTACTATAACATGAGTGCCACTAGCCTATCATGGTTTCTGTACCATATCAGTATAACTGTATTAAATATTGCCCTCGCACAATGTGGGATTTTAACCTTCAAGGTCTCATGTCCGCTGCCTCTGGAGCCACTTAAGTCCGTGAGGATCAAGTGATTAGGCTAAGTGATTAGGCCGCAGGTGTAGACAGTATTTCATTGGAATTTAGGAGCAACTGAGCGACACTGAGATTAGGTGAACGGCGAGGCAGGTCGCACAGGGAACTGTATGAATTTTGTTAGCGTATGATTTCAGTTTTAGGTCCTGTAATTAAAACTCATCTCTTGGAGACTCGTTTAAATCACCAAGGACTGTGTTCTGCGTACCATGAGTGGATTATCTTAACCACTCATCTATCCCGGTGTTATTATCAAGTCTGCTCTACTCAGTTTCAGTCGCTTTCCATTATAATTGAGTACCGCCTCAAGGTGGGCGAGGTCGTTATAGTAACGTGGACCGAAGGTGCATGCGACGGTGTTGGTTAGTTTGTAGCCATTTACCTTGTTGCTGGGTTTCAAAAGCAGTGGGTTTGATTCTTGTGAACTATTTGCTCTCATGACTCATCCAGTGACGTCATCCCCTGGCCAATCAGTGGCATGCAGTCTGCTGACATCACATTTTTAGCTAACTAAAAAAAGTAACTGGTAGCAGTTGCTAGCACTGCTAATGATTAGTGTAAGATAATCCAGTGAATCTGCTTTGTATTACAGGCTCTGTGTGATGTTTCTCATATTTCTCATAAATGTGTGAGCCGAAAGTCTTCCATCCATCAACCTGCATGTTTTTCTTTTACAACCTTCCCATTTTGTGTGTATTTGAGGCAAATTTTAGCCACGGCCACGACCGAAAAAGAAAGAAAGATCGGCTCTTTTACACAAAACTGTTTTGTGTCACATATGAGATTTGTTTATTTGCTACAAGCTAAAGGATGCTAGATGGAACATCCTCCACGTGTGGCGATTCCTTCATTTTGCCAGAGGTTGTAAGACCTCTTGTTTCATCTTTTTATAATTTAATCGAAAAAGCAGCAGCTGAACTTCATGCATGCTTTGCCAAGCGGAACTCTCTATTACAGTAACGTGACAGCACCATTTGTCAAGTGGAACTTTTGGTTTATGGCCCAAACCAGGAGTGAGACTTGAAGCCAGAAGAAGTTGTGCCCGCAGCAGCCTCACTGGTGACGACGGGTGCAAACTGGTGTGATGGTGAAGAGCGAGCGGAGCAATAAATCCAGCCGTGCATAAGCCGTTCCCAGGAAAATAAATTAAAAAAACATGAGTTAGACAGAAAGCCAATTTATAAAAGTAAAAACTTCCAGGCATGCTGTGCAGAAGAGGAGCTTTTACAGGGTTTTTTAAGTAATTTTCTTTTTCTTTTTTTGGAGAATTATTTTCTTTGTATCGTTTTCTCTTCCTGTGTGAGGTCAGGCTGAGCCACCTCGTAGAGATGGAGAGAGTTTTCCATTCGGGGGTCATGCGAACAGTCAAACAACATACACTCACACAGTTATTAAGAGTACATGATCAGTGGAAGCCTGTGGTGTGAAATGGGTGCTGTGACACTTGTTTTCCCTGCCAATATCCCTTTTTATTGAACTTACTCAGTGGACCAGTCAACATACAGGGTGTGGGTGCCTCAATAATATACAGTATCTATAACAGGATGATTTTTAAATTAAATATTGCTCTTTGTCCAAATATGTTGGCCATGCTGTATATTTTTATATTTCTTTCCATTTTTAGTTCTTGTAATCCCCCTAAAGCCATGCAGTTAACGCAGGTCATTTACATGGTGTCTTGGGAAACAGGCTGCAACAAATATAGTTAATTTGCCTGTTAATGTTACAAGTTAACCAGTTTCACCAGCTTCCCAGGGTGTCTTTTTGTGGCTGTGCACCTTCAGCTGGCAGTCGCACACCGATTCGGCGATACGAATGGGAGCAGTAACAACAAATAACTTTTATTCGGTTTGAAACAGGTTCAAATCAGCTGCCTGTAATTAAAACGATGCTGATGAGAGCTCCGAGAATGAAGCAACACTCAGGAAGAGCAATGAGCTGAAAGAGGCCATAAATTTCCGCAGAGCCGAGATGAACTGCGGAGTCGGTCATAATTCACTGCAGGTTTGTCGACATGAACAACTCCTTTTCCACGCAAACAGTCACGTGATCAATTGTTAGTAGTGGAATATTTATTACCTCTTACGGGGCCTAATGCAACTTGAAGTTAAACCAAGGAGAAGTGAAGCGAGAGCTATTTTACACCGCACGATAAATATTTTCTCTGTAATAAACGACACAATTAAGTACAAGTATGCGCTTTGTGTCATCGGTGACAGCTCGGATTCAGAGTTTGGGCCTCAGGAGAGCAGAGACATGGATGAGGGAGAGCAGAACCAGTCATTTACTGTTTTGTTGGCATGCCAAATAGCAGCACAATTAATGAGACAATTACAACAATTATAAAAGGCTCTAGGGCACAGGAACAAACAAACACACACACACACACTCGTCCCGCAAATACAGTGAACTGAATGTAAAGC
>VOQJ01026577.1:3865-18150 GCA_015052665.1 Apistogramma diplotaenia | reverse complement strand
ATTGCGTCACACTAAGTTAATAGTTCACCTGCACATTTTAACTTTACTGCACATTTTTCACTATGTAAAACAAACGGCGGTGGATGGGGGCAGCTACAAAGTTCTCTTTTCTTCACACCGGAGTTTGTTGATAATAATAATAATAATAATAATAATAATGCATTAGTCTTATATAGCGCTTTATTTTCAGAGAACTCAAAGCGCTTACAATTTCGTGCATCATCCATTCACTCCACAGTCACACTTGGTGGTGGTAAGCTACAACTGTAGCTACAGCTGCCCTGGGGCAGTCTGACAGAGGCGTGGCTGCCAGTTATGCGCCTACGGCCCCTCTGACCACCACCGTCACCATTCACACAACCACATTCACACTAGGCAACGTGGGGTTAAATGTCTTGCCCAGGGACACACGACAGCATGTGCTCAGGTGGGGACTCGAACCAGCAACCTTCCGGTTGCAAGGCAAGCACCCACCTACAGCGCCACTGCCTCCCATCAAACCACTGATCAGGTAGTTTGATGAAGAACTCCCGCCAGATGTTTTCCAGTAGAGGGTTGCTGTTTTTGGACGTTTCCTTTCCCTCGCCATCCTGGTAACGGCCCCATATCTTTGCTCTTCGCTTTGTGTGTGGACAGACTGTGGACAGCGTCATCACTAATACTGTTGTGCTCTCAGTGTTTTGGTTGAGAAAACTGGGGCCCGCACGGGCTCAGTGTTGACTTTTTATTCACGTGTGTGCTCTTAAATACATTTCTTCCACGGCTCTATTTTTAGTCGCTAACGTGGGTGAGACGCTCACGTTTACATGGTGAGCTCTGCAGAGTCGTGCATTAAACAAAACAAAAAATCAGCTTTAAGGATGTTTTTTTTGTAATGGAGTTATTCAATGAATCATCACAACCCTTCTTGTATGTAAACAGATGTATGTGTCTAGATTTGTATGAATGTTTGATTGTATGTCAGTGAAAAAGAACATTTTCACAAGACTCTAAGGAAACCTTTAGTGTTTCCACAGGAATTAAGAGGATTAGTAGCAGCCAGGTGCTGATAATCAAATGCATTTTATTAACTGACCATCTCTATAAAACTGAGCTTCTCTATGAATGCAGTTTTGGCAGTTTGCTGGTCTGGAGCGTTCAGCTGTGTTAACGCAGTGTCACAATCTTCCCAGGAGTGGACGTCTAAGCAAATTCACTCCAAAAACGGCAAAAATCCTAGAGTCTCATCTCAGATTTCAGGCCTCGGTGAGCACATTAAATAATAAAGCTAATGAAAGTACAATCATGAAAGACTTTTCTCTGAAAGGAACACTGTAGCACAGCTCATGTTTCCAAAGTTATTTCTAAAACCCAAAAGACTGCTGGAACAATGACTTTGGACAGACAATGTTAAAATGGGGATGGTTGGCCATTACGGACAGCGCCACATTGGGTGAAAACCAAAACACGGTATATGAGTCAAAACACCTCATACCAACTGTCAAGCTTGGTGGTAGAAAGGAGATAATTTTGTCTGATTTTGCAGCCACGGAACCTGGACACCTCGGAGTCAAACATGAGCCAAACTATTCTAGAGTCAAATGTGAGGCCATCTGTTTTGACACCTAAAGCTCTGCAAGAATTGGGTCATGCAGGCAGGCAAAGTCCAGACTTCAACCTTACTGAAATTATGTGTTTTTTTATGTATGCGGACAGATGGATGCCTGGATGTGAAGAAAAAAAAACATGTCCTCACCAGGGCAAACTCATGTGAGACCCGTCCATCTGGGGGAAGCTTGGCACCAAAGCCCAGAGCGGGAAACATCTTGTCGCTGTCGTAGTCCTGAATGATCTCTCCGACGGCCCGCAGCGCCATGGCGTAGTCATTTAGCTGGTAAGGGCTCATGTAGTGGAGCGAGGTGGGCTGCGATGGGTTGCCTGGGATCCAAATGGTTCAACAAAATAAAACACACATCAGCATCACACTGTAATTATGCCTGCTCCCCCCTGGGCTGTGAGTCATATTGAAATACAAAGGAGGAGAGTGGGTAAAAGGGATTAAACTGTAGACCGACATCTCCGAGGCACAGCTGCACAACCTCACTGTTTGCTCACACCTCAGTGGGTCATACTGTACAATGCCCAAATTATTACAGTATTGATAAGTAACGAGAAAGAGTCATTTAATACTTGCAAGATATTAAGCCAACCACAGGCCGAGCTTCATTTGCCTGGTATTTATTTTTGGCATCAATTGAGACTAAATGTAATAAAAACCCTTTAAGGCCATATTTGGTGTTTGTCACACTGTCAAGATCAAAACCAAAAATCTTTTATCAAAATAAGAAACATGCAGGTTTATTTTTTTATTAAGCTATTGGTTACTTCAACCTAAAACCAACATCACCGAATTTAATCAGCTACAAAACTCCAAGGCCAAAGAGAAGAACCTCACAGATGTTACAAGACGCACAGAATCTATAAATACAACTGGAAAATTTCATAATCACAAAGCTGGTGGCCCTTCACCTCTGCCCCTAAAGAGCCAATTAGCTGCAAAACGGGAAACACGAGAACCAATCACATTGCTGCACTAACACATGCAGTACAGTGAGAAGCATATCTGCTCATTATTGTAGGGAGTGTTTTTTCTCAAACGTTCACATTTCAAGTTCTCTGCTGTGATGAGCCACATGCAACTTTGCCCGTGTGGGCTGGAAAAAAGGGTTTTAAACCCTTATCTTGGGCATCAACAAACTTCTGCTTTCATTTGGAGTTGTTATGTCACGATTACAATTACACCACTTGTTCTGCCAATTACTCATTTTATTAGGGCCCCAAAGGTCTGTCACCAGTATGAAGTGTATGGTGTATGTGAGCGCGAATCCCAATAACCTGCAGTGTTTGGAAGCTCACTGAGCAAACCAGTACATCCTTCACCACTCACTGGACAGACAGCAGAGGACACTTTGTGATGTCATCATTTAAATGAAGAAACGTGTGGCCCCCTGGTGTGTTTATAATAAACAACAAAAGAGCTCTGTGGCATAGACAAATATGACATATTAGACTGAGGCCACAGAGATAATATTTTCATTTTAAAACGAGTTCAGTGTTGGCTTTGAAAAAACAATACTATTAACTAAACGAGACAGCAGTTACAGCCTACAACAACCTCTGTGCGCAAATAAGATCAATAAGGAGAACAAATGTAGATAATATGCACACATTATAAATAGATGCATTATCTGACTGTTATTTCAGCCACACTCAGAGACTGCAGCGTGGAAACGGGTTTGATGGCGGCAAAGAAACAAATTCATGTCTCCCATGGCAGAAAGATGCCTCTAAAATTGTACAACATATATTGACTCAGTAAATCATCTCTTACTAACATTAGAACATTAGTCACTCCCAACAAATTCATCTGTGCAGAATAGATAATTCTGTTTGCTTGACGTTAAGTTGTTCTGATGCACGAAATGCGGTTCACCTGTGGGTTTCACAAAGTGCCGCGACACGAAGATAACGATCTAAACTGAAAATACATTTGGGAAAAATGTGGGTGTAACGATTTTCTGCCTGCACAGAGACACAAACGTTGTTACGTTAAATCAAGCTGAGCTCAGTCATTTAAAGCAACAGATAATATTCCAAAGATTATCCAGCTTTCAGCAATTTCATCTTCTTAAATTAAGGGGCATTGAAATTAATGGCATTAGTGAGTTCAAATCGTGCAAAGATCGTTAGCCAGCAAAGTTTTCGCTGTTGAGACACTAAAGAGATTCCATTATTATATTAGCAGAGCTTTAAAACACTTACCATTTGATGCTGTGAAATCAATTGCCACTGTGAAATTAATCTGAGTCCTACAAAAAAACAACAACAAATAAATAAATAAGTCACATACGGCGAAACAGGGAGCCATCAATCCTGCCAGATTATATGACAGCATGTTTCAAAGCACGCAGCACGAGCAATTAAGCAGCAGGTTATCGGCAGCTGTCTGCCTTAATTTTGGAACCAAGAGATAACAGGCTGCTGCAGCCCTCTCAGCTGACTCTCTGCAATGTCTACACTGCTAACTGCAGGCCATTCAGAATTTAATGACGAGATGAATGCTGCTGCCTAATTGAGTATTGTATGCTATCAGTTATCGTGACCTTACCCGCCTCTGATGTAGTCCAGGAAGGACAGCTCAGTGTCCACCAGGCAGGACAGCAGAGTGACCTGCAGGCAGACAAGTGTGCCAATTAGACAGGAAATATTTTTTGCAGTATGAATCTGTTCCTGCAGCATCGAATTCCCTGATAATACATTTTACAGCACCGATCTAATATTTATATCATTTCTGTTTCAGGGCTGCGACTTGTTCCTTGTTTTGCTTGACTGTGTTTTTTTTTAATGCTGTTCTATGATTCTAATATTTTAATATGGCACGACTAAACGGCTGTTAAATTAGATCAAAGCACATTTAGATCTATTAAGTAAGTAGCTGCGGGAGTAAATTAAATAAATCTCTTACACCCAGTTCTTCCTACTGCTGAACCACAAACTCAGTTAAAACAGCAACACATGCAGGTTACCTGAAATGCTCTGTATTTATTTTCTTTGATGCAAGTGTCCCCTGCACACATCTGTGCTCAAACATTTGCACCCAAATGTGCATATAGTGTTTCTAAGACGGGCAATTATAATGAGGTAAAAAGTCTAATTTTACCGTCCATATCCTGAGCATAAAGCACAATAACAGAAAAGAGATGCAGTGTGGGGCCCCACCTCTTAATCTTTGAATTCAGGCATTTTCAGTCTCAGTGCCCCAGGTAGATTAAATCAAGCACCTACGTAGCCATGGACTCTGCTTTTACAAGCATTTATCAAAGAATGAGCGCTTCCGAAAAGCTCATTGGTTGGTTCTGTAATCTGATGCCAGCTTTGCAAAAAGGCATGAAATTCTTCCCTCCTCTGTATTTCATGATCAGCTGTTAGTGGTATTGCTGCAAAGTGAAAGTGTTTAACAACTTTAAGCTCGCTGAGTGCTGAGTTGCACAGTGCAATAGTTTCAGATTTCTTCTCTTATTAACATCAGCACAAAACTTGTGTGCTGGGAGCTTCATGGTTGAGCAGCTCCTGTAGGTGCAATAAGCAGGGCCCAGTAAGTAACACGGTATGTGTTGAGGTGGCGGAATTCAGGTAAAACCACGAAACAGAATCAGTTCAGGGATACAGAGAGGGGTTTACAACAGTGCATTTACACCACTGCAGTTACTTAAAGTAACATTTTTTTTCTCATTAATTTATGACCTTTTTTTTCTTGGAATAACACCCACCTCTCAGATTTCTTTTAAAATTAGAATGGCACTAATGTGATGTTGCAAAAGAAAATAGTTACTGGGAACATCTGAGTTCATTTGGCATATAATCTACGATCACTTTGCAGCAAGCCTGACATCTAAAGTTCAGAATACATATTAAAATAACCCGAGCTAACAACAACAGTAAAACAAACCCACCGTTCCTGAGTTTTGGTACTTTTTCTTCTTCTTCCCCTTCTTCTTTGGATTTAGCACCTGTGGAGAAATCATCCACTTATAAATTATTAAAACAAACTTCAGTAAATTGAAACATGTGCTTTTTAAAACTAAACATGTCAGCACAGGACCTCCATCGCCCCCCCCCTGCACTGGGTGCACTGACAGATTTAGCTGTGTTTACTCTCCCTCTTCAGATTCGTGTATTCCAAATGTCACAGGACGCTGCTTCCAAAAAAGAGGTCAGAGTGTATCAGACTTGCCAAACATTATTCAGCAAATGCTCGCACGCCTAATTTCATTTTCTGTTATTTCCCTCTGGAACAATGGATTTTCTCTGCTCCGGAGAAAAAAAATTCATCGTTTTTCTGATTCATGCTGAAACCAGCTGATAGACCCGTCAACAAGCTGCAATGGCGAGCAAGAGACAGGCACAGACTTTTACAGAACTTGGTCAACAACACGCAGAGCACGTATCAGTGTGCTCCATCTGGTTGGCTGCATCCTGCCAGTGTAATTAAAGAATCAGTGTGTAATCCCTGCCATGTTCCTCTTGTCAGTCTTTGGAATACAAATATAATGACTTGAAAACAACAATAAAGTGAATCGTTTACATTTTTTTTTATTATTATGGAAGCCCTACAAATGTCCAATTTGTCAAACTGAAGAATTCTTCCAAAAACTGCTGGATCCACATCTGGACAGACTAGAGAGCCGCACCTCCGGTATAATTTTCATGCAAACAATCAAACATCTCCTGGATGCTTGAAACGAACCTCCTTGGCAGCCGTAAAAATCTGCTGAATGCTGCAGGAAGGCATTTTATGGGGAGAAATAACGCTTCCAGGGAAGGGTGGTAAATGTTGACTGTGGTAAAATCCAAACCAATTGTAAATTGTGTGTCTCAGAACATGTGAACCTGTGTTATAAATGACCAGATCAGGGTGATGTATGCCTGCTGACAAGCTCTGATTTATGGATTTGTCCAGTTTTCGTCATTTATCTTGTTTGTCCCCCAGGGAGAGGAGAGAGAAAGCTCATGTTCACGTTACACAGAAAGATGCTCGTCGTGTCACCTCAATATGTCCAAATATATCACTGTACATTCTGTATGATGACAATAGAGGCATTCTGTTCTATTCTATTCTGACTGATCACAACATTGTTGGATTGTTCTCAGTTTTGTGTTTTAATCTATATATTTGTGCTTGTGTCGTCTACCAGCTCTTGTACACTTGTGGCTTATGAATTTTAAAAGTCCATTTAATTAAATTAGGCTGTAAATGCAGTGGAGTGGCACAGTGTGTGTCCTCCATACTTGTCTCTACAGTAAAGTGAAAGATACATATGAATTATTCTCACTTTTTTCCTCTTTGCTGAAAAAGTGATTCCCTGCAGGCATTTTCAATTTGAAAATGGGGCACAGCATTTTGCTACAGCTTCCAGGTTGAAGGGCATGTTTTATTTAAACATTGTGCAATGGTATGCAACAGTGGGCAACAATCTCTGAGGTACTTCTCCCGTTCAGTGAGTGCATGAGAAGTGCCACCCTATCAGTGGTGACATATACAGTGTAATCACCTCATAGATGTGGAACTGTGACTGGCTTCTGGACATTTCCCTGTAGCTGGTGCTGAACTCGCCGATGAAATCGTGGCTGCAAGAACCGGCACAGACAGTCACACTTCGTTACTAAAAACCCAACATGTGTTAAAGCAGGTAAAACTGTAATGAAGCTCTGTCAAGAAAAATATTCTGGAGAATAACCAACAAAAATAAACAGGGCTATCACTGACAAGCTCATTGGTTACTGTAGGCGTGGGCATAGCAACCATTTATATAATTTCATGGAGATAATCAGCTCAGTTGGAGTCAGGGTCAGATATTAATGGGAGCTCAGGGCAAAATGCCCTTGAAATGTCACAAACGGTATGAAATAAACAATGAAAGGGCAAACTGTGCCCCTGAGTACCGGGAATTCACTTGCTTCAAAAGATAAACACGATCTTTATTCCCTGTCTGAAACTATGAAGGTAACCACCGAGAGACCATTCAGGCAATATTAATAATTAATGTGTTGCATATTTGAAGTAGAAGGGAGTGTTGTCATATGCAGAGCTCCACTGAGATACTTTTTCTTTTTTTTGCAGGATCTACTCTTAACTGTGAAAAACAAGAGTGTGTATAAGGACATCCAATTTGGAGCGTGGTCTGTTAGCAAAATCCCAAAAGCACTTCCCTGCTTTGCACATATGCTCTGATGTTCTCAGGGCAGTTTTTAGGTTTTTAGATGCACACAATAAGAGAATTGGGTGTACATTTTCAAAGTGGTGTGTAGTTTTAATACTTCGTAGTTAGTACTGTATAAATGCATGGACCATTAGACCACACACTTGCTTTAGCATGCAGGAAAACATTGCTCTCTCACCCTCCGTCTCTGTCCCAGTCGTACACCTCCACTTTAATGCTCCTGTACAGAGAAACAAGGAGGAAGAGGGGGAAAAAATCGATCAGCATCACAGATTTACTGGTTTTCTGTTTATAGAGATGGCCACTGGAGTATGGAAGGCACAGGTCCTGAACAAAGCGAGGGTGGTTATAAACCTTACTCTGAATGCTTAATATTACCATTCTAAAAATAAATAAATAAGAATTACCAAGGTCTCAGATTCACATTTATGACCTGCAAGCATTTACGTTATCTGCAACTCAGCAGTGACATGGGAACTGACAAATGAAGCAAAGCTGGAAGTGCCATGAAGTGCTGATACTTAAGTGGCTACTTGGAATGGGTGGTTAAAAAAGCAAGTCATTCCAAACAGACATCTCCCTGACATTTGAATAGAATAGAATAGAATAGAATGCCTTTATTGTCATACAGGATGTACAATGAGATTGTGCAAACTGATCACCTAAGACAGGGATGGACAACTCCAGGTCTCGAGGGCCGGTGTCCTGCAGGTTTTAGATGTGTACTTGATCCAGCACACCTGAATCACCTCCTCAGTATGCAGTCAAGTTCTCCAGAGTCCTGCTAATGACTTCTATATGTGATTCAGGTGTGTTGGATCAGGAACACATCTAAAACCTGCAGGACACCGGCCCTCGAGGCCTGGAGTTGTCCATCCCTGACCTAAGAGGTCTGTGTTGTGTGACGCCAGTGGCTTTGTTTTTACCTGGCTAAATCGCCACGGTAACCTGGCTAAATCGCCACAGGAACATGTGCAACATGTTAAGCCGTACATTACTACCGTCATGAATGAAGTCCACTCGTGAAGTTAGAGCAGTGCAAACGGTGCACTGTACTGTCACTGAAATTTGCATGTATTCATCTGGTGACGCAGAAAAACCTATGAATGTTGATACAATAATGCTGCTGGGTCATGTTTACACTGCTGGAATTGCAGTTATTAGAACACATACACCAGGAATACCTGATTTATCCATGCAAAGTAAGCATTTGAAAAAGTGCCGATAGCTGAATCAATCAGGACTTTCTGAGGACCCGTGTTCTCCGGTTTTATTTCCAAGTCGATGTTCACATAAATGCTTTCAGCATTCACACAGAACAGCATATTTTTAGCTTCTTGACAGTTTGTAGCAGACTTGATTACTACAACTAAATGATATTAAAATTCAAGGCTTAAATATCAGCTGAACATTTACATTTACTAACACCTTGTACTAAGTGTGTGCTGGCTAAATGTTTAAAGAAAGAGTGATAAAGAGCTAAACATTCATAATGTACCAAAAAAGAATTAGACAAAAAATTATAATATTAGTATATATACAAACTATAAACCATTTTTTTATATTAAAAAAAACACACACAAATGGGGATAAACCAACAAAGCCAAAAGAAATGTCAGCCTCATTCTTGAAGTCTGTTAAAATGAAAATATTAATATATATTCCTGCTTCTGTTGTGTATATTAATATTCGATCCATTTAACTCGAAACATTGATGCAGCTCCTTGTATGTCCTACTATACCTGTCATAGTCGCCGTTACACAACGCCCTGACAGGAATTTTAAAAGCCTGCCACACTGGATCCAGAGTGTTCTTCACCACCTCTGTTTTGTGGCAGATGGTATACCTGTCAGATATAGAAGGCTGTTAACACATGACAAACACACCTCAAAGTTAAAAAACACAATCCTCCGTGCTTCTTCTCTTTGTTATTAAAGGGGAGGGTATTTTAAAATGGATTTCATATAATTGACCCTTAGCGGAAATAACAGCTTCCAGTTCCTTTTCTTTTTATATGAGGAATGAAGACTGGCTCTTTGTAACCACGATGTGCTGCTGTTATACCCCGCAGCGGAACATTTAGGCTGCATCAGTAAATACCCAGCTGCACTAAAAGAGAATGTGTTAAGTGCGAGACCCTGAAGTTGACTTGAATAAAAGCATCTGCAGGGCAAAGAAACTGCAACCTCCACACACAGTTTTCACTTAACTCCATCTTATCCATCCATTCTCTTTCTCTTCCTCGTGTCAACTCTGCCCTGTTATTTCCACTCACCGCTCCATCTATGGCTTTTGAATGGAAGGCATAAGTTACACGTACAGCACTGAGCATTATGTAACACGCAGAGACAGTTTAGCTCCTACTGTATGTCCTCCATGTTTAAGCTTCGCAATCATGCTCAGAGTCTGTGCACACTTGACATGTGTGTTTTTGTGTGTATAATAGCCATGTGGATAGCAATGAGAAGTCACTTGTCGACTTACGATCCGTCCTCGTTACTGCGGTAAAACACAAGAAACGGATCAGATTTTCCAAAGAAGTCCTTCTTATCCAGCTTGTTCCCACAAAACTGTAACATCACCGACTCCTAAAGAAGGGGAAAGGAACCAAAACACACGCAGCCTCAGAACTGTTCTAATGGCACACAATAGGACCTGCTGTTAACACAAAAGTATTCATATTGGTCAAAAGGATGATGAAGAGTCACACACATGTTCCTGTTTGATTTATGTTTTTTATTTTTTTTGATGGCGCGATTGTTTGTTTAATATATTTGTGGACCATGTAACTTTTGCTTCTGCTCATTTGATTTTAATATGCAGTCAAAGAAATTTAAAAAAAAAACGAAATGTACTCCTTTTGCACGCTATGTTTGTTTTTATCTGGAAATACTGATGTTGTGCCAGAAAGAAATAATGCTCACCTGCCCCAAAGCGCACAACAGAAGACTGCATCGTGATTATGATGCAAAATTTCACCCTTCAACACTCCCAAACTAACATATTTTTAGCATTATATAATTTGTCCTATAAATTGTCACGAATTACAACAGATTTCCCTGTGCTGGAATTCTTAATTATTGTCCTTTGTCTTAATGGGTACGTTTGGTGCACAGAAAAATGGATGAACACTTCATCATCTAATGTATGGGTGGAAAGCATACTGGCAAAAAGCCAGGGCTGATAAATCGTTCTAATGGTTGCTAAACGGCTGAGTATAGCATCTACAGCTACAGAGAAACTGGTATGCCTGTCTCTTTTACAATTTTATCTTTTCTAACATTTTGATGTAAAATGATTCTTTGATTTTGAAAAACTGATGTCAACACTTGGACGGCACTCTTTGATGTACCAAAATGCCACCAAATAAAAGACCTAGTCCTGAATGTCAGTGTACTTCCCTCAGAAACAGCTGGTTTCCTAACATTAACTGAATGCTTGGACAAGACAAACCCTTAAAGTGAAAGATTTTGCAAGATCATTGCTCCTTATCAATTCTAAGTGCTTTTCCTCTAGTTTTGCTTTTTGCTGTCCTCCTCGTCACTACTGACTGCACGAGATGGTGTCTGCAACCCATTCAGGACACGCGTATACACATTGCAAGGTTTGCTGTGTATCCCAACACAGACTAAAGAGTTTGGAGGAGATACTAGGAGATGGGACATGGCCGTAGAATAAAGCATCAATTAAGCAGCAGGACCAGTGTATGCTCCTTTGTGGGAGGAGGAACAGGAGAAGCACTGCCAGAGCCCAACAAAATGCTCTCCAGCAGGCTACTCATGCGCATGTTTCTAAATTAACTGTCAGAAACAGATTTCGTGAGCATGGAATCAGATTCCAGCATCCTCGTGTGCACACAAGCTCAGCACCATCTGTGGCCACCACCTGCAAAACTATTACACTTAGTGGGAGGTGTCTTGTTGGCACTTTCATTTAATTTGGACCAAAGCAGGTGAAATGGATTCACAATGTGTGTGTGTGTGTGTGTGTGTGTGTGTGTGCGTGTGTGTGAGAGAGAGAGTGCATATACAGTACCATTCTAAAGTTTGGACACACCCACCCATTCTATCCTAACCTATCCATTCTAGACACTGTGTGTCTAAGTTTTAAATATTTAACTATAGGGCACCTGGGTGGCTTAGTGGAGAAGCCGGCGACCATGTATGCCGTGTTACGGCGTGGGCAGTGCAGGTTCGATTCCCGGCCTGTCGCCAATTTGCCTGCATGTCTTTCCCCATATCTCTCCCCCATTTCCTGTCCTCAGAACTGTCAATAAAGCCGCTATGGCCAAAAAAATCTTTTAAAAAAAAAAAAAAAAATTGAACTATATAGATAACACAAGCACCGCAGCTGCTAACTTGCTAACCCTGACCTATGCTCATGAGCAATGACTATATAATATGGTGCTGGGCTCAGCCTGAGCAATAGGGTGCAAAGCTCAGATATCCAAAGGGAGCTCCTCTGCTCATCACCTAACTCAGAGGGGAAACTGATATAAACCCAGAAATTGGTGGAGAAATTACATTAAATTACAAAACATCTACTCTGGCCTGGAAATCCCTCAGGATCCTCCAGGAGGAAAAGGACGTTTGAAATACCCTACTTAGGTTGATGCAAAAAATAGAAGGAAATGGATGAAGAGAACTATTTCCTGATGTGTGGTGCAGGTGACAAAGGCAAAGTCCTCTTGTCCAAAGTTCCTCAGTGAAAATGGCATTGAAGATGTTTCGCCTCTCATTTGAAAAGGCTCTTTCAGTTCTAAATGACTTGTGGGACGTCCAGTTAGTCATTAGTCGAGTCTCTCTTACCCTTCTTGTGTAACTGTACTCCATAACACAGCCATGTATGAGCTGCTGCAAGTGTCTTTTTTTATCAGCAGAGTCCAAGATTTAAGATTCTAGTGTTTTTTCGTGTCAGTGAGTCATGTTTCACTTCACTGTAAAAGTGTAAAAATGTTGGACATTTTTAGTCTAATCTGTGTCATTCTTACTTTGGCAAGAGAAAAGAACTACTAAGTGAAGGGCAGTATCTGAAAGTCTAGAAATTCCACTTCAGAATCGCCAACAGGTGAACCAAACAGACTCTTACCCTGCAGTTGCTCATTTCTTCTGCTCTCACTATGATAGTGCCACATTTCTTCCCTGGGATTCCACTAGAAAAACAAAACAAAACAGAAAATTGACCATATTGACCCTGATTTAAGTATGGTTATGGCTTTTAACATAAATAATGCATTGTAATCTATTTTTACAGTGGATATGTCATCATTACATTGGTTCCATCACTGCATACATACCACACAGACATTTGTTGTTCTGTGGTCACAGAATTGTTCATCGTGTTAGTTCTAATTCTAAACTGCATTTTGTTGAAGTTATCCAGATTATGCCATTTCTTGTGGCTTTTTTTCCCACCGCAGATGACAGTTTTGGGCAAATATTTAAAATTGTTCAGGAAATTGCATTAGTCTGCCATTAAAAGTTTCAGGAAAAGGCTCAAAATGAGAACATAAACATGTAAATTCCTGCAGACTTGGCATCTAATTTCTCTGCTTCATATTTTCCCTCACAGTCACTGCCTGATTGCCTTAATAAATATCAATTAATGCTGAATGAAAACCTTCAGAAAAGAACATCAAAGCAATCTAACCGCATCCAGTGACATTTCAGCTGAAATGTTTGTTTGCATCCTGAGCAGGCGAAGCGTAATATTCAGCCAATAAAGCCAAGGGAGGCTGACCACTAAAAATAGACAAAATGAATGCCACAGACCCCGGGCCTGATTCAGAATGAGGAAGGGCAGAGATAATTTTATTTGGCTAAGTAATGTCCAGTAATGACAGAGAGAGCCTTAAATAAATGAAAAGATTGAGAAACAACTAATGACTCATTTAAGCAAGTCTTTGAAAGTTTCTGCCATCCCCTGAGATTCACCGGCATCCTTTGATGAGCAGGAAAACATTCCATGAAATGAAGTTACATTACATGTGAGGACCCAGATGGAAAAAATAGTGAGAAGAAGAGCAGAAAAAAAAGGAAGAAATGGATAGAGGCAAAGAGAAAGAGATGGAGAACAAGAGGTTGTTGAGACAGAGAAAGGCTGGCGCTAAAATGGCTCGTTTGAGACAGTGGATAAACTGAAGGGCTGCACCAAGGTTCTGTGCAATGCACCAGTGCAATTGATGGATGCATCTTGCTAACCATGCAAGATGTCAGCCGATGTTAGCTGATAGCTCTATGCTCTCATCCAAATATGATTATTTCTGGCATCAGGAAACCAAGATGTAGTCTGTAGTCTGCAAAATAGTCCATCTTTCATATACAGTCTATGTTATTGTACACACACACACACACACACACACACACACACACACATACACACAGTTAGCACATTAACATGCAATAGAGAGTAATGAGAAATATCTAAAAATATCCTCAGAAATCCTATAAAAAGTAACAAATAAAACAGTCGAGTACAAGGAAAGAAGCACACAAACACAGAGCTGAAACACAGTGAATGACTGC
>VOQJ01026573.1:22904-41801 GCA_015052665.1 Apistogramma diplotaenia | reverse complement strand
ATCCGTCGTTTCTGCAGGTCCCCGAAATACGACCTATATTTACGTTTCCAAACGACCGCGCCCACCTCAGGCATCGCGTGTCGTACGGACCTGTCCGTGGGTAATGTCGCCGTGGCTCGGAGGATAGAATAGTAATCTATCAGTGTGAACGTTCATGGTTCGCCTCCAGCCTGTCATGGTATCAAATGACAATATAATGACTTCTGTACATGAATAACAAATGGTTGCGGTTAGGGTAGTGTGAGGAATGTGACGACATCGATAATTTTGTCGTTTTCTGTGGTCTGCCGGCGAAAACCGAACACGTTACTTAAACGCACTTTTGTCCGCGACCGCTAGGTGTCGCCTTTTCACCTTCCAAAACGTAAATATTGGTCGTAATCCGTGACTGCAGAAACGACCAATGCCTACGTTTTCACTTTGAGGACAGGCTGAAACATTTGTATCATCCCAGACTATAATGTGCAATATTCACACTTACCAAGTTTATTGGCCTTTGAGCTCAAATGTACTTGGCTACATTAAAGCAGAGCACGAGTGAAAGGATTCTCACAAGCATCTGATCCTAAACTCAAACTAAGGTCAATCTAAGCAAAAGAAGAGGAGGATATTTCTCCAGCCGTACATGATGAATGACAGCAAATTAACCTTTCAGTGCTTCCTACCAATATATTTTCATTATGTATAAATAATGAGTGTCATTAATGACTCCTGACAACTGCTTTAGGCAAATTTTGTTTTGGCAGAGTTTCTGTTTTGTTTTTGTTTTTTTCCTTTGAGGGAATGTTGTCTGTGAACAAAGGAAACCGAGTGCAGCTTATGTAATGGATAGGTCACCAGAATGTCAATCAGTCACTGTAGAAAATTCCCATTATGCTAATCACCCTTATGCTAATTAACTTTATAATAATCCTCTTAAAGCACACAGGCTTAACCTAGACCCAAGATCAGCTATGAATGTGTAAGTGTGTGTGTGCGTTTTCAGGTGTGTCTTTGAATGCATGTGTGTTGATCATTCTGCTTTTGGAGCCATGTGACCGGGTCAAAGTATGCAGTGTTTACAGAAACATACTTTGACCTGTGTGAAACGTGTCACACTTTGGTTCATTCAAAGAGCCAAGATTGGCCTAATCCTAATCCCCAAACCATTCAAAGTGCATAGAGTGCTGAGCCACCCTCATGTGTATTTTGCCTCCAAGTAGCCAGACTTTCTTGTGATTTTGGTTTATAGTTCTCCAGGCTTTCTGAAGGCCTTTCAAAGTTTTCTTTACACACCCGCTGCTTTTTGAAGCATTTTCAGTCTAGTCTTTGTACCTGATCTATGAATCAATCAAGCATAACAACAGGCAGCTAACTAATGAATGACTGTTCTGTCTACATATAACAGCAAAAACTTTGTTAATAGCAGCCTGTCACAAAAACATATCATTTGTTCTCATTTCATCTGTGAAAAACATCGAACAATTTGACAGGAATAAAAATTATATTTTTGTTCCAACAAGGTGATTCCTAAAGGGCCATTAGCCAAAAACTATCTTGGCATGGTGTGCAGTGTATCCTTGAACAGTCTGAGGAAACTGTGGAGGACAAAAGAAGAAGTGGAAGGCTTTAAAAACTATCCAGCATCTGAAAGTAATCTTCGTCAGAAACAGGAAAAATCCAGCAAAGACCTACCACAGGACACGACACATGCATCTGGTCCTTAGTGGATGGATGGTTCTCAAAAAGCCATTCTTAAGCAAGGGAAACAGGGAGAAAAGGTTCAGGTATTCCACATTACACAAGAATTAGACTTAAAATCAGTGGCAACAGGTCTGAAGGAGTGATGAATGCAAAATTAAAATCTTTGGTTCAAATCATTGTGAGTATGCATGGAGGAGGTCACAGCAGCGAATGCATGGAGGAGGTCACAGCAGTGAGTGTCTACAGCCGTCTATATAACATGGCAGGGGCTCTGTCGTGGTTTGGAGCTAACTTTATGGACCTTGTCCAAATTTATGGAATTATGAATGCACAACAGTACCGTCAGATCTGGAAAGCGTCTGACTGGCAACAAATACATTTTTAGAATGACATTGATCCCAAACACAATCAAACTGTAACAATCAAACGGGTCTCCCCACAGTCCAAAGACATGCACTTACAGTACTGGGGTTAGGTTAATTGGTCACTCTAAATTACCCATAGGTGTGAATGTGTGAAAGGTCGTCTGTCTCTCTGTGTTGGCCCTGCGACAGGCTTGACGACCTGTTCTATTGCCACTGTGAAACATTCGATTTAAATTAAGAATGCTGACTATTAAGGGACCAATTTCAGCTGAAAATGTGTGGGAAATATCCATGCTCACACCTAGATCATTAACTTCTTATTCTGTAGCCATAGTTAAATGTGTAATTTATATCGAGCTGGACTTGCTTTATTTTCACAGAAAAGCTTTGATAGACACTAAATAGATCCTTCAGACCTACAATGAAAAGATCAGGTTTTAATATTAAAAGGGAGCAAACATAATGTTCTTCCTCTATTCAAATACTTCTGTATAAAAGCCACATATACTGTGCAGCACAGCCTACAATAGCTCCACTTATCATTGAGGTGACAGGCACATAATAACATGGCTGTATGGCTAATGGCTCCCACACACTCAGGGCTTAAAATGTATTTCTCTGACTATGTAACTCCTGCCCTCCTCCTTCTCAAACATGATGGGATAATACATCCAACAAAGGCAATGATTCAGGGGTAATGACTTGCGTCAGTGTAGATGGACTTTTTCTTAGCCTCCAGCTAAAACCTTCACAAAATTAGTTTTATTCTTTTGTTTGCTGTAAGATATATATTTTCATCTGGATATCGATTCATAATTCATTGTGCAGGTACACACAAATAAGTGCATTCTTTCTAGATGGGAATTATATAATTGTGTTATACTTTATATTCTTAATTTTAAACTGCATTGTTCACATCACTTGCACATAAGATCGATGTTGGTGCCAAAGTTGGTTAATGTGGTGCGAGAACACTAAAAAGTGAGATGCAGAGGCAAAAATTCCAAACACTAAAAGGGAAATTCCTTTCAATTCAGGTTTATTTATATGGCACCAAATCCCGACAACGGTTGGCTCAAGGCACTTTATACCGTAAGGTAAAGACCCTACAGTATTCTGGAGAAAATTCCAACAATTAAACAACCCCCTGTGAGCACGCGCTTTGGGAAGGACAAACTCCCTTTGAACAGGAAGAAACCTCCAGCACAACCAGGCTCAGCGAGGGACAGCCATCTGTCACAACTAGTTGGGGGGCTGAGCAAAAAGAGAAAAGAAAAATAGCACAGGGAGGCAGGACAATACACAAAGCAGAACATTTTAATGACATGCTGAAGTGGAAAATAAAAACATGGGAAGTGAAGTGAGCGAAGAAGAAATGATCATTGCATAAAAGTGCATCACGTGAAGTCCTGCAGCAGTCAAATGAAAGCGTATGTGGCATTTTCTAATAAAGAAACCTGTATAATGTAAAATATGAAGAACAAAGAACTCCGTGGAGCTCCATGACTAACTTTTTATGTGTGAAGATTCCCAATTTAGATGAATGCATGCAAACTGGAATCTAGCAGACAGATACTTTAATAAACCAGTGTGTACACCACTGCATTTAATCATTAGTTATTATTAATCTCTGGCTCTCTTCCTCAGCATGTCTTTTGCCCCGTCTCTCTCTGGTCGTGGCAGATGACTGCCCCTCCCTGAGTCTGGTTCTGCCAGAGCTTTCTTCCTGCTAAAAGGGAGTTTTTCCTTCCCACTGTCACCAAATGCTTCCTCATAAGGAGTCATTTTAACTGTTGGGTTTCCCCTGTAATTTTAGGGGTCTTTAGGGTCTTTTAAATGATTTATTCTTGTATTCATGCTAAGTGCTCTGCTGTCCCTAGATTACCTCACCACACCACACCATATGGCACTGAAGACGACAACAAAGGAGGAAGCACTGTTATTTTGTTACTGCACTTTCAGAAAGACATCCAGTGTAGTGAAATAGACTTCCAGTGGTGTATAATCAGTTATAGTAAAATTGTTATTGTTATTAATTGTTATTAAGAAATTAATTATTAAATAATGCACTAACCAGGACTTAGAAGAGCGTGAGCTAAAGTTTAATAGTCCACAGAACAAGTGAAACAGTTACAGTGTATCACAAAAGTGAGTACACTCCTCGCATTTCTGCAGTTAAGTAAATCTTTTCATGGGACAAAATGACACTTTGACACAATGAAAAGTAAAATTCCAACAAGTAAATCTCCTCACCTGATCGCCGCCACACATGCTTGAGACCATCTGAACCAAACAAATAAATCATAGCTCCAGTAATCCATATCCTTTGTTGTCTTCAGCAAACTGTTTGTGGGCTTCCTTGTGCACAGACTTCAGAAGAGGCTTCCTTCTGGGGTGAGAGCCATGCAGACCAATTTGATGTAGTGTGCGACGAATGGTCTGAGCACTGACAGGCTGACCCCCCACCTCTTTAATCTCTGCAGCAATGCTGACAGCACTCCCGCATCTATCTTTCAGAGACAGCATTTGGATGTGACGCTGAGCACGTGCACTCAGCTCCTTTGGACGACCAATGGGAGGGCTGTTCTGATGAAGCCTGCTCTTTTAAAACGCTGGATGATCTCGGCCACTGTGCTGCAGCTCAGTTTCAGAGTGTTGGCAATCTTCTTGTAGCCTCGGCCATCTTCATGTAGGCAACAATTTGTCTTTTAAATCCTCAGGCAGTTCTCTGCCATGAGGTGTCATGTTGGAGCTTTCAGTGACCAGTATGAGAGAGTGTGAGAGCTGTAGTACAAAACTGAACACACCTGCTCCCTCTGCACACCTGAGACCTAGTAACACTAACGAGTCACATGACATTTTGGAGGGAAAATGACAAGCAGTGCTTATTTTTGACATTTACGGGTGTAGTCTCTTAGGGGTGTACTCACTTTTGTTGCCGCTGGTTTAGACATTAATGGCTGTATATTGAGTTATTTTGAGGGAAGAATACATTGACACTGTTAAATAAGCTGCACACAGACGACTTTTCATTGTGTCAAAGTGTCGTTTTGTCAGTGTTGTCCCATGAAAAGATAAACTTACATATCTGCAGAAATGTGAGGGGTGGACTCACTTTTGTGATACACTGTAGATTTTTCTTTCTTTGTGATTTTTCAAGTTATTCTGTTGAAATAAATAATTAAAGTCTCTATTAAAAGGGGCTGTTGACTTTGTAAGTCCGTGCCTATTATAAGCACTAACAGGACACAGAAATAGCTTTTTCTTTAAAAATTTGCTGTCTAGTAGGCAACCATACAGTCAGGCCAGCTACTTGAAAAATGTAATGACCTTTTTCGTGTTAAGTAACTATCTTGGTGATTAATAAGACTGACAGTCTAACTGATGAACACCTGAAAATAAATCTTCAGTTCAGTTGTTTAACATTAACTGCTTTTTGAAGCTCAAAAAACAATTTTACAACAAAAACAAATTGATTTATTTTTCAATTCCTCTTCATCATTATGTATCCTCCACCAATCAAGTCTCAAGTTTCTGAATCTCTGCGTTTCCTAATTTACTTTCTGAAGGCTTCACTTCAAGACTGATAGTTGATTTTAATATAACTTTATCTCCATATACATTATTGTGTATATGGACTCTTGAACTGCACTTTTTTTTTACCCTTTGCTATTAAAATGGGAAATACAAATACATAAATGTAAATACAGTATACAGGGCAAAAACAGAACTTGAATATTTGGCATGACAAACTTTATTTTTCAACACAGCCTGAAAGATGTGCTGTACTGTACTTGAGCTTCCAGAATTATCTAAAAAATCTAACTAAAATGCTAACAAACAATTTCCAAAACAATTCTACAGCTTCTTCCTCGAGTTAAAGAGGTGCACAATTGTGTAACGTGTGCAACATTAAGGCAGAATGAAAAATCTCAAAGACTGTGTATTCAGACAGAATTAAAACTGTGAGCTTTGTGAATCTGCTCCTGAAAGGTACAGTGAAAGGAGGACAAAGAAGGCAAACTGAAGGGAAATTACCAAACAAACCGCCATTTCTGGAAAGTTCTGAGTTGAGTCAGAGATTCTGCACAAAGGCTCCTTCTGCTCAGTATGAACAAACCTTGACTCATTTAATTCTGAAAAAAAATTACTGCTCTTGAATACAATGGATGAGGAATAGGACAGAACAGAAATTGTCTGCCAGTGAATAAAATTGTCTTTATCCACCAATAAAATGCACAATGGGAAAATAGCTGAAAATCCTACCAGTAACAACATGCAACAAGACAAAGCCTGCTTCACTGCAGGCTACAGGAAAAGTCGTGACAGTCCAGCTTTCAGGCAGCTCAGCTTCAGTTTCCAGGTTCAGGTTATTAGATCACATCGAATCATTATCTTATTGTGAAACAGATGCAACACAGCCTGTTAATCACAGAGAGATTAAAAGGTTGTCGGTGATCTGTAGTTCATCCAGATCATAATGTATCACAACTTACAGGTTATTGCCCATAAAACAACAAATGTGACATTGACCTTGACTTTGAGCACAATTTGGGTAAACATTCATTAGGTGACCATTGGAGGTGAGAAGTAAAGTACAATGACTTCATTACTGTTCTTAAGTAGATTTTTCAGGTATCTGTACTTTACTTTGAATATTTATTTTTCTGGAAACTTGTTACTTTTACTCCCTAAATTTTAATACTTCTACTTTCTATTTCTTACATTTTCAAAACAGGTGTGTTCTTTTAGGTTTCATTATGTTTGAGGATATTTGAGGGACATTATAATTTCCTATCACTGCACCCAACAATAACACATAAAAACAATACTCTTCTTAAAGCGGGTCAGAACAATTACAGTATGATGCAGAGCTCTGTGAGTTTTGGTCACAGAACCATATCTAGCTAAGACTACAGGTGTGAGCATAAAGGGAGCACTTTTCTAAAGGTAATTTTAAAGTTTTTAACAGCCAATAAATATCATCAAACACACAAACAGCTGCTTTATTTCCCAAGGAGAGAAAAGAATGTGATATAACTTCACTTAGAGATGGAAATATGTGAGAAAGACAGGAAAGGAGGGGAATAAGTGTACTATATCACAGTCCTGGGTCGTGTGCCCAGCGTTTTGTGTTTTGCTCTACAGGCTTAGTTTAAATTGTTTTCAAGTTTAATTATTATTTAGATCCTTTGTTGGTTTAACGTTCTGTATTTAGTTATTATTTGTAATACTGAATCAGTGTCCAGTGCTCCGGTGTCGTTGTGTCACGTCAGCGATGTGTTACGTTTGTTCACTTCCTGTTTTATTTTGACGATCCTTTCCTGGTCGCTTTATGTTTGGTTTTGCTTCCTGTGTCTCATTAGCGCGTTCTGTCACCGGTTCTCTCCAGATGTTTCCACTTCCCTCATTATCCTTCTGTGTATATATTGTCTGTGTTTTTCCTTGTTCTCACTGCAACTGTGTCTGTGGCTTCTCTACTGTGTGCCTTCTGTTCCATGCCTAGTTTTTATTTTATGTTTTTGTTCTTTGTGCTTGTGAGTTCTCAGTTTGTGCTGCTGGGCCTTGCCAGTCCTGCTTATGTTATATTCTCACAAAAAAAAGCCAAAGCTTAAATATAGCTCTTGCCTCTGAGTCCTGTATTGGGGTCCTCTGCCTTGCCTGCCACAGCACCACATGACATGCTAACGTTTTGTTATCCAAAGGTTAAATGATACTCCGAGGTTCGTGCAGGCTACACTGGTTAGTTTGCACCATTGTGGTGAAGTTTACACTGATGTATTATGTTGGACTAGTGCAGAGAGCTGCGGTAGGCAGTGATGTACATTAAGAGTAGCATTCAAATCAAATTTAAAGCATTGCTCATTAGATTCAACCAATGAATTCCACCTTTATTTCAGCTTTACAATGTCTAAGAGTCAGAAATAACCAATGATGCCTCGTGTAACATCTGCTCTTGGTGAATTCAGTTAGCTAAAGTCTCAAGGAGCAGCAGCACAGGCCAGCTGATCACAGCTGGTCCACAAACTCTATTCGCTCTCACAATAACAAATTATTACAATAACAAATTAAATTATCATCAGTTCATTGGTCCTCTGGGGGGGATGAGCTAAAATGCCTCTTTTAACAAAGAAAACATTTGAATGTGAATGTGCAAAGCTGAGTGTGACTCTGTCAGTTTGACTTCTTAATGGTCTGTTGCTTGGTGGCCGCTGCTCTTCTGCCTTTGCCAGGTATTTAACTGTGATCATATGTTTTTCCATATGGATCCGAGTCTCTAAACATATCACTCACCATTTTCATGCTGTGTTTTCACGCCAGAACTCATTTATGATCTCTGGCTACTTCCTAAAGGCAGCTGGGCTTGATAGTTATCATGCAAGAGTAATGGCTTCAAAGGTGGCACTGGACCCAGGACACGATGACACATAGAAACACACTCTTGCTTTGACTGCTGATTTTCTCTTTGGCTGCTGTAGTCTGAAAAATGTTGTCCTGTCACAGCTCACTGGAGACTGCTTTAAGGGAAGTTAAAATTGTGATTCTTGCTGGAAAACAGAAAATACAGCATCATGAAGTTGGCATGATAAGTGTTTGTAGTGTGTTTCTAACATTTTGTTACTTTTGCCTGTTTACATTTACTCCTGAAAAAAATTCCTGTCTGTGCCTGTGTGTATGTGAGTGTGTGTTTGCATACACTTAGTGATAAATTGTTTAATTGACTGTCCCTGTTGACTGTCTGAATGTGTGTGTAAGATCACTCAGGCATGCTGTAGTGAGCCCTGCAAGCCATAAAATCAGGGGAAACACCATATATGCCATTGAATGAATAAGATTTTACAATCTCAATGAAATACACACAAATACACGTGCATCTAAATCTTGATGGTTTTTTTAGATTTAGAAGTTATTTTATATTCCACATGTTGCCAGGTCAGGTGTATGTTCTCATGCAGATGTATACAGCAGCACTATCTGTTACGGTTCACTAAATCATGGCATTATTATGGTGTAGCAAACGTGAATTTGTAGGTCTTTGCACTTTCTGTTCAAGTGCGTGTGTGTTCGTGTGTGTGTGTCACTGTGTGTTTGACTAAAGCAAAAGACATCTTGCCATTATCATGCTGCACTGAACTGTGGCAGGACCCAAAATTGCTCAAAGGTCAAATTAGTTCCATTTGAAAATAATAAGAAATGAAAAAGGCCGTGTGTGTGTGTGTGTGCGTGTGTGTGTGTGTGTGTGCATGAAAGGAAACTAAGAAGCTTTACCACCTCAGTGTTGGTTCAAGATGTTTTATGGCATGCATAAAGCTTCGGCAGATGGCACGATGGGCTCCTCTCCTGCAGTTTGCTGTTTCCATCTTCTTGGTTAAAATGGCTTAAACCATAAATGACTAATCGTGATCTGTGTTTGTGCTTATGTGTGTGGATATTTGCTTAGTTAAATGAACAAGCGGCTGAGCACAGTTTCAGCATCATGACATCATTTGCCCTGAACTAGTCAAGACCATCCAAAGCTGTTTCCCTGGACCAGCAGTGAAACCTCATTTCTGTGTTCCTGTCTCTTAAAAGGTTGGTGTCACTGTGTGTGAAATGTGTGCTCTTCATCAATAGACCGATGAAGCCACCAATATCTATATGTACATGTATATGACTTTGTTCAGTTGTAGTTGTGGTAAAATTCAGTCCCTAAGTATGAGAGATGAAAACGTGTTTTTCAGGCTGGAGTGACGGCCCCAGCCTGAGACCACTTTTAAAGGCTGGTTTCACTGTCTCTCTGAATTATGGGTTTTAGGTGAACAAAAAGCTTTAGTTGGTACAAATGCATTTCAGAGTGTTTCCTTGACAACACAGCCAGAGTTCAGTACCTGTGAGAGGAGTTTCCAGTAGGTTATGCAAAGCAGCAGCTTTAATTCAAAAATCAGTGCAGAAGGACAGAAAAGGCACTATGTAACAGTGCGGTTTGGAGATCAAGAGACGGTGTTGAAATTATAGCGTAATCAAAGGAGCTGAGCTCCCCCAGTAGCAACATTAAGGGTTATTAAATGACAGTTATTCTAATGTTGCAGTGAATGATGGAAAAATCTGATTTGATCGTTTGTAATTAATAAAGGCAGGTGGGAGAGGCTGCCCTCCTCAATGCAACTGACTTAATCCTCTATCTTTAATCTCTAACAGTGTGTATAACATGATTGATCTGAACAGCTATTAATCATGGCTCATGGCTCGCTTTCATGCACTGCTTTGGACACCTGTGTGTAATTACTACGTGTGGATTTGATGTCAGCTCAGCGATTCTTGAGAACTAGTGAGGATATTAGTTTAACGCCTCTCTCATAATTCCTGCTCTGTCTATGGCATAGTCTGTATATTAAACACTTTACCATCCTTCCCAATCGTACATCATTGTGAAGCAGATTGCTCCTTTGTCACCCACAAAAACAACATTTCAACATGCATATGAGGAACAGCAACATAAAGCTGTGGAATGTGCCTGAATTGTCTCAGAGGCATCTCTGCACGGCCTGCACCGGGGGTCTTGCCTGGTGTGGTAGACCCCCGGCCTCTATCAATCTTGAGCTCGGAGCGTGTTCTTGTGCTGCCATGATTACTGCCTCTGTCCAGCCATTGCTAGGATTTCTCTGTATGTGCGATCTGCCGGTGGTACATGCCCGGCAGAGGGCGGTCCTTCCATGATGGCTCCTGTTCCTTCTCCTCGTCTTTCTCGGGTTTCTGCTGCCTGAGGTACTCGCTAAACACGCGATCTTTTTGTGGCAACCTTCCTGATGTGTTCGTGGATATTTATCATTTGCTTTTGCTAAAAAAAATATCAGTGATAACTGTAAAAATTATAATTAAGGATACATAATTGATAATTATTTTGGGGAGTTAATAGTGTAAGGCAAGCTTTTAGAAATAAGCAGTAGCCCATTTTTATGCTAAATGCACTCACTTCTGTCACCCTGAATACTAGGAATGACCCATATGCTGAATAATGATCCAGTTTTTGGAGCTGTTCTGGTATCAATCTTATCACATAATTTTCCTTTAGAGTTGGAGTCAAATTAATTAGTTGAAGATGGTCCTGTGATATAATCAGAAGCATCAAGTCAGCAACTAAATTCATTATGTGGTCTGGTTTTTCACCATCTGTTTCAGGGATGAACTTTGCATCCCACTCCATTAACCAATCAGTCCAACTTAAGCCGGTCAAACTTAACCACAAAGCTCAGTAAGGGAGCAGAAACCCCCCTCAGCAGTTGTCCCATTGTCAGTGTTGTTAAAGGTTGTTAAAACGGTTGCTGTTAAAACCCTGCCCGAAGCATCCCCTGTGCCCGTAACCACACTGATGTTGACTTTCCATGCACCAATATAGTTTCGTAATGGGAATATATCACTACAAGCCAAATTCGAAACCACAGTGTCAGGAGTTGCACGACACGTGCTCTCACTTGCTTTGTCCCTACCCCAGTGTCTGTTTTAATGATAGGCTGTGAAGCATTAGCGCCGAGGGTGTCAAAGTCTTGCTCGGCTGTCAGAGCTCCTCTGCGAAAGTTTAGATGGATATAAAACATGACTATAATTACAACACTTGTCATTTATGTAGAACAAAGCAGAAACAGAGAATGTAGAAGAACGGGAAGACAGAAAGAGACGGAGCCAGCTGACAAGGAGGAGATATTAGGGGTATAAGACAAGAGGTAAAAGCAAAGGTGAGGTACCAGGTAAAAAGCTTGTATTGTCTTTGCTCTTTGTAAACAAACACTATGAGCACTGAATATATTGCTTTGATAGAGCATAGATTTAAAATGTGTAGTATCAGTGTTGCTGGTGTTATTGCCCACTCAGAGCTTTAGACTAGAATCCACATTCACCTGTTCACACACACATTGATAGAGCACTTAATGTACTTTAAGCTGTACAGTATATCAGTCTTGCACACACACCAAAAGCTGGATTGGGGACAAAGTGGGGTTCAGTATCTTGCCCAACGTGCAGACCAGAAATGCATATTTCATATGAGAGGTGCTGTGGGGGACACGAGCTGGTTACCAGACTCATCGTTTTTTATGAAAGCGAGTACTGATAGCAGTTTTCTTTCTGGTCTTTCTTTAGCAAAACAGACGTTGTAAGATAGCAGCCGAGCCAAAAATGGTCTGATGAAAAGCATAAAAAGTGTACAAACACTATAAAATCAATTCTGTCCTGGCTGCTATGAAAGCCCAGTTTACAATGCGCCTCTTGGTGATATGAGCATTAATCCCTCATACAGCACACAGTAATAGGACAATGGGTATTTAGGCTAACGTTAAACAATTAGTCTTAGCTAATACTAATACTCCACAAATGTTCATTCACTCAGGTTACACGCTGGTTGAAATTCATTCTTTCCCACTGCTAGTGGAATAAACATTAGCACCCTGCTTACCTGCCAGAAAGGAAGTACCCAGAATCTGGTGAGTCTAATGATCCAGAATCAACAGCATATTCATATTTTTGATGGATTTATTGAGAACTCTGACATCCACCTTTTTCATCGAAAGGGACACAACATGAATGGTAAATGGACTAGTTCTTATAGAGCACTTTTCTACTCTTCTGAGCACTGCAAGTGCTTTATCCATGTTTACATTCACACCACATTCATACAAGAACTTCCGTCTGAAGCTAAGCTAAGTGCTTATTATCTAACGTTCACACACATTCATACTCCAAAGCTTGTGTTGGAGAGCGACTAGGGGTTCAGCATCTTGCCCAAGGATACTTTGGCATGCAGCCAGGAATCAAACCGCCGACCTTCCGATTGGTGGGTGTCTCTACCTCCCGAGCTACAGCCGCCCTGTGAGGAATGTGACTGAATCTAAGTAACCCACTTCCTCCGGTATCAAACCTTTTTTTTTTTTCTGAACTCGAAACATAACGTCACAGAAAAGGAAAATCCAAAAATGGAAACTTTTATGTAGTTGTGGACATGCAGGTCCTCTAGAAGCCACCAAGCAGTGCTGCAGGGCTCGAACCCCCGGCCTTCTGTAGCCAGCTCACTCTTCCTCCTAATCCAGTTTGTTTGAGGGCTTCTGTTCTTTTTATATTGTCATTAATGAGATACAAGGACAAAGATGTGTGATGAATAACACTGTAGTGTGGCATCCACTGCCAAATAAATATTGCTTTTTTAAAGTATGGTATATATAACAGCAGAGCGAGGTCATTCCACCAATATGTGCAGTTTTTCATTATTATTATAAAAGCAAATCATTCACAGTAAATTTATATACAGTAGTCCTTCTTCTTTATAGCAGCACAATCCTGGGATATGTTGTCTGAAAATGTTGTTGGCGGTCCATGACCCTTCACTGTCCCTGACCCTCAGTGGGGCAAACAAGCGCTTCCAGCCAAGCTACCAGAGAGATGGACAGAGAAAGCATAGCAGGATTATTTTATGGTGGATGTGGTTCGCTGATCTTAATTGTAGTGTACATGGTGTGGCTCACAGCTACATTGCTCCATGTCAATGAGAATTAAAGTTATGGGAGTTCAAAGTAACTTTAATGTTCATCTGCAGCGCCCTGAGCTCTGCAAGGTTCCACTTTTATCTGCCTGCGAACTCTTCTCAGCCTGAGCCGTTTCCTCTGCAGGCCACAGCTTGCTCATTACGCTGTTTACTGAGCAGGGCAAACATATTTAGAAAACGTTTTCTCCTGCTTAGAGGCACTGACCTTCCACCTGTTTTATTGGAAAAGCTCAATTGAAGGCTTGATGCATAAAGTGCTCATATCAAAGAAAATCAGCAATGTAAGGAGTTACAGCGGTCTCACAACAGGAGGTCCTGGGTTGGACTCCACGAGCCGGCTGCTGCCTTTCCCCAGGTCTGTGCGGATTCCTTTAGGACTCCGACGACATGTACTGCATGTTAGCTTAACAGGTGAGTCTGGTCTGTAGGTGTGACTGTGAGCACGAATGGTTGTCTGTCTCTTTTTGTGTTTGGCACTGAAATAAAGCGGCAACTTATGCAACTTGCTGCCTCTCGCCCTGCAGCATCTGGCTTAGGCTCCGGTGACCCCACAACCCTGAACTGGACGGGAGGTTAACATGATGAATGGATGGATGTTTAAAATAGATGCAGCACAATAGGAGCGACAACAGCATATAAAGAAAGCAATGCCCTTCACTTATCATGAGACTATTTTAGGATTTTTCTTTAATATTACTACTCATTTTGCTTGTAAAGTAACAAAAAAATTCAGAGAAACCTGCTTTTATTTATTTTTTTACTACCACTAATTGTAATGAGTATATTAGAGCAGACAGAAGGATGTGTTTTACATGTTTGTGCAGCCGGCTCTCAGAGCTGAGAGTTGTGGAATTGCTCGAGGGGTTAAAGGCAGTCAGGCTGCAGAGGAGAGAAAACAGTATGAAGAAGGGAGTTTATGAAACGTGACATCAAGTAGAGCATTCCAATAAAGTTGGACCAAAGGCAGCACTTAAGGTGTGTTTGTGTCACTGTGTGCGTGTGATATCCTTGCTGACGTTACAGGCTATTGAGGATCACCCGACTCTTTTCACCCTACAGAATGTTCATGTGAGGCATTAGTTCAGTCTTGGTGGTGACAGTTTAGTTAAATCTGATACAAAAAGATACAGATTTGCAGCACAGATCCTACTTCTGTGATAATACCTGAAAATGCAGAACAATTTGCAACAACAATGGAAATAATTTGTGAATAATCTTGCTCTGCCCTCTAAAAGATGTCTCTGCTCTGCCACTTTACATAAAATTATCATGCAAAAATCAGCCATTCGTTTGTCAACAGCCACATTTTAGCCCCGTGGATTACACCTTCACTTTGAAATGAAGCAACCTACAGTATTAGGAAACTGTAAAGTTTGTGCTGAAGGTGGCGTTCCACTACAGTAAGAGCATCATTGCATCAGGTATATTTAGGGCACAAAAACTCACGTTTTCAGCAAGTTCTTCATAGCTGCCCAGAAAACAACCCAAGTGGATCACAGATATATGTTTGCTAGCTGCTATCGCTATTGTTACAGCGAAACCAAACCACAGTATTTATCAGACCAACAACTCTTGTGTGATTTCACTTTGCAGAAAATTTTTTATTGCCTCTTACATCATCTTAACGGGGAAACTAAAGCAGCTCTGGAGTAAATTTTAAATGAAGAAATTATAAAAAATCTTCCATTTCTACACATTTATTTTCAACAGCCATTAGTTAAATGGAAACTTCCTGAAATGGAAAATGTTGATGAGAAAAACACGACTCTCTAACAAAACGTTTGCGTGCATTAGAGGGGTCTTGGCACTGCACCAATGTGTACATTTTCTTAACCACTCATCCCGTTTTCACTGCAAGGGGTGTAGCTGTGTGAGTGGCAGGAGCCGGGATGGGTCATAAGTCCATCACATAAAGTGACAGTCTCCCATCCACAACTACGCCCAATTTATATTCACCAATTAGCCTGAAGCGTTTCATTTTACTTTAATAAATAAATCTAAAGAAGCTCGATGAGTCCAGTCGCTGAAGCTGCAGATAGAAATTACATACTTACGATCTCAATGCTACAAATGTAAGAAGTTTCTCTAAAAATGCATGCTGTCATTCGAGGAAAAGCTACTATTTTATCTGAAGGGATTGTGCTAAGAACACCGTATGTCTTCAGAGGACAAAGCACTCCGACTGGCTGAAAGTGTTTCTGCTAAAAGGGAAATGTGACTGCTGTAAAGCATCCTCTGCTGTAGCTCAGCAGCCATTAACGGTTGGATTCAGGCCATGTCCCACGAACAAGATGCTTAAAAAAAACTGCTGGTTTATGCAGTATGACTCACTCTGGATGGATAGAGAAACATGATGCATCTTCTTTGTTTAGTATTGATCCGGTTTGACCGTGACCAGATTAAAAATATCTCCGGTATGCTGATAGGGTTTGTACAGGATGCATTTTTTCTCATTGTTACCGTTATGCTGCTGTGGGATTTTTAAATGTTAATTATGTGGATGTTGGAATCAGTCATTATGTCCTCATATTGGTTGTTGCTGCTGTTTGAAATAACATACAGATGAATGTCCTTAATAATCAAAACTACTGGCAAACCCCAACACGGGGTTCCCATTGGAACTGCAGCTGCATCCAATAACTGCTGTTTTCAGCCATTCATTCGACATTTTAACAGCACAACCACTTTATTATATTTATTACAAGGGCACTCGTGATCAAAGATGGTCTCGTGTACTTGGTAAACCCGAGTTAATGAAATGTGTTGTTTTAGAGTATGAGATCATGGGCTTTAATGGTGGGGGTGCAGCATTGGAGCACTTATTTTATGCTAAAAAGCCGCTGACCTGACAAAATAATTTATCAGTGTCGAATGACATGCTGCCGCAGTAGGCAACAAGGATGTTAGCTCAGGTGGCCGCGTATTTAAGCAACATCCTCAGGATTTGAAAGTGTTAAACCCTCGTCTTGCTACTGTAGCTCATTTTCAAGTTAATTTCTTTCTCGTATTGCTGTCCTCTCGTACTGTCGGCTAATTGTGAGCCAGCAGTTATAACAGGAGCCATTTTTATCTCGTCGTAAATAATTCATCAGCTTGCATTATTCAACAAGTGTAATAAGTGCAAAATACTGGTTAAATTAATAATGGAATGGCAATCATTAAAAAGAACACTCTCTGTTTCTGTCTAACTAGTAACTATTTGTGCTGCCATTCGGAGGTCTGAGGTCTGCTGTTTGTGTTCCACATGATGCTGCATTACTGTTACTGATATGTTCTCTGCTGATGTTCACAATCATCTCTTTTGAGTACAGAATGTGAAAATTTACATGTTTCCAGACATATTCTGAGTCAAAATATTCACATAAATCAAAGTTAGATGATACCGCTGGTATTTTATCTGTGTGCTAAAAATGAAACTACCAGATGCCAAAAACATTTTGGTACACAACACTTTGTGATTTTGTTTTTGTAAACATTTTTAAAATAGCATCAGTTGAGTTGATATAGTGCTATCAACCTCACATGACTCATGGCAATAGGAAACAAGTGTTTTTCCCCGCTGTCACATTGTTTCCTTTTCCTTGTATTGTTTTTAAAAGGCATATTTTTAGCTAAGAACTCGTTATCTACTGAATCTGATTAGTCTATATGTTTATGTCAATAAAGCAAGGGGCAGAAAACCATGCAAAACATGACTTTTCACATTAAGAAAAATGAAAAGCCTGCATGCTGCTCATCTGCATGTAAGCCAAACTTAGCCGACTGTGATGTAACCGTAATAAGTAAGACCTTTCAGATGAGCCCAAACAGCGTCTAGCTGTGTCATCCCAGTGTCAGACAGAATGAGTAATTATGACTAATCCTGGCCACGGTCAGCTCATCATCACTGCAGGTGAAAATATGACGCTGTCTCCAGTTTTGGCTGCTTGGCTCTGCTCCTTTTACCACTCTGTGCGATGACACAGTGTGTCTGACATTAAGATAAGTCGGCAGAAAGACACAAATAGTAGATGGTGAACAGATGTCCTGAGGGAAGGTACCGCGGCAGAGCACGGTTCGGGTTAGGTTAAATGTTGAATTTATTTGGATGTGAAGCAGTGAGACGTCATGCTGAACATGAATTTGGCTCGTTTGAAGTGCAGGACAACTGCAGTCAACACAAGCTAAGCCAAAGGAAAATGTCAGGTTGTTCAAACACTTCAAAATGCAGATCAGGATCTAGATGACATAAAGATTGGGCCGCTACTTAGAATGAAAGTAATGCAGTTCTGAACTGATGAGATCATGGTCGTCTTAATAAAGTGATGCAGCAGTTAAATCACGCGTTAGATGCAGTATCCAAAACACCAGACCAAAATAAGTAAAGCGGTGCGAGTTTTCCTGCTCCAGAAAGAACTGTGAAAGATTCGACTGTCAGCAATATGCTGCAGAGCCTAATGAGCTCCAGCATGGATGCCAAACACTTATTTCTCTTCAAAAGGAAAAAAAGAAAGAGGATGGACTCAACTATGGCAGGTTTGTATAATAGTGACTACACTCTGCATCCACTTGCCCTCTTTAGCATCTTTTTTGACAGAAGTGACACTTGCTTCTGTTTCCAGACTGCTCTCACTCTGTGTTCACCATCATTTTCCCCAAATGTTTTGACTTGGATGGATGTTATTTAGCTGTGAGAGACACTTTGAGTCCTTGGTCCTTTTACAGGGTCACCCTTACCATAAAACAACCTTTCATCAAGCCTAACTGAAAAATGGATAACTCCTGAAGTGTGCTCATACTGCACACTTTAGTTTGGGTTTTTTTTTCATGCTTTTATTTTGGTGATCTTATAGCAGTGATTCTCATTTATCTCTCCTTCGTCCCTTGGTGCCCAAATGCTTTTCTGCTTATATATTCGGCCCCTTTGTCTTCAGTACTTCATGTCTCATTAACTTTCTGTTGCCTGACACTTCTTATTTGTGCTTTTCTGCTTCTCTGACTTTTCTTCTTCTTTTTCAATTTGGTCTTAAGTTATTTTTTATTATTCAAAGATCCATTTAATTTCGCTTTGTCTGTCTACAGGTGGGCAGGTCGCTCCTGCCCAGTGATATTGCTGGCCACCTTTCCAGCGATCCTGTGCTGGTGATCCTCCCATGCCCTTTCTCCCTTTTCCCTCACCTCCCTTCATCCCTGATCCCCTTCATTCGTTCAAACCTTTCCTTTCTTGTCTTCTTGTTTAATGAATCACTCCCGTCACCACTGCCCCACGCGTCTTTTATTCTTCTGTTTTTCTCTGAAACTGCCCCCCCCCCCCTTTACTTCCTTTGCTCCATCTTTCTTTTTTATTTTCCTTGTTAT
>VOQJ01026573.1:3398-13690 GCA_015052665.1 Apistogramma diplotaenia | reverse complement strand
AATAAATTAATCCAATACCCCCCCCCCCCCCCCCATATAGAATACAACAGCTTCCCACTCTGCTGTTTAAGAAAGGAAAATGCATTACAAAAATTTACATAGCGAACACAGCTTGAGTAAGACAAACTTCTTTTACTTTGAGAGAAGTTGCACTGAACTCCAGCAGCAGTGTTTACCTCAGAAAATATATATTTTCCCACTCCTCACTCCTCCGCTCTCTTTCGTACAAAGCCGAGAAAAGTGACTCACTCTTTTACATAAAACCCTGGATGAAGCTGTCATTACAGGGCAATTATTATAGAAAAAAAGTTACTGTATGAAAGGCATTGATCCTTTCAACAGCAGGGAGCGCCCATCTCCTGCTGACACGCAGCTGGACGGCTGTCCTTTCTTCAGCAGCTTTTTGATTGCAGATCTGCTGGGGAAAGGGCTGTAATACTGAGGAAATTATCTTGAATAAGGTGAAATTGAGATGCATGCAGGATAATTAGCATTCACGGCTGCATGGCAATCATGGCCAAAGGCATGAGGTGCTGATTGGTGGCCTGCTGCACATGCTTAGAGACAGCTGTGTGTATCTGTGCACTGTAGGCACTTGTCACATGCTTTCATCATTATACAAATGACATGTTTGCATGTTCAAATGGATCAAGCATCACTCAGTTGCTCAGTTTTTCTTTTAGATGCTCATATACTTGTTGAATGATCTGCACAAATACACTTCATACAAATAAGAATAAATATATATATAGTTTTCAAAACAGATTTGTACCCATAGCTGGATATTTTGTAACAGTCAAAATGTTAAACTACAGTATGCATTTCCTCCCAGGAGAGTCCTTCAGATTCCTATTGCAATTCATCCTGTGTGCATCATCAACATCTGCCTCCCGTAGACAGCATTTCATTCCTCTCCTCTCTCTTCAGTTTCCTCTCATTCCTTCCTCGTGTCTCTCTATTCACATCTGCTTCAGGTTTCTCCTGCATCTTCCCCTCAGCTTCTTGACGTCATAATTGCCATGTTTTCTCGCCTCTCAATGTGCTAATTAATATCAGAAGAGGAAAAACTAAGACTTTGTTGGGATTTATATGCAGCCAGCAGACATCCTCAATGGAAAAAATCTTTCTGGTTTGTTTTCTTCTCTTTCTTTCAAACACAAGAGCTTTCCAGAAAGTCACAAACATATCATTCACATTTAAACTCTTCAATGGGGGTCTTTTTCTTTTGCATTCAACAACACCGCTCATTAGGCTTCCAAACACAGTTTTATAGAGAACACAGTCGGCTCAATATTTAGTATGATTATTAATAATCATGTTATTTACACATAGACTTGAGATACGACTAATTTATTTAGATTATGCTAGAAATAAAAGGAAATCAGTGGGCGAATTCAATGAAACATGCAAACATAAATGGAAATTCTGTATATAAAGGAAAAATAGAGTGTACGACTGTAACCAGCAGGAAAGTCAGTATGAAGCCATGACCACATTCATTCTTCAACACAGTCGGAGCTCTCCTTGGATGTTGGATGACTTTTTTATGCTCTTTATTACGAGTGCAATTAGCCCTGGCCATGATTGGATGAGGGTCTACAGTATGGTCTACAGTACAAGGCGTGCTTGATTGGTTTGTGGCCAGTCAACAAGAAGGATTGTGATTTGCCCAAATACGCGATGAAAGAGGATGTTGATTTGTGCAAAGTGTGCAAGAAATAACATCTTTATATCTCACTGTTTGTTGTCTTTTTGCCTCATCAGGTGGTGTATCCAGCTCTCTAATTCCACCTGAGGCTTCAGGCACTGTCTATGGTCTTCTACATAAATATCTCAGAGCCATCTGGGGTGATGTGTTTTTCCCTCCCACCTGTTGTTTAAAAGTTATAAAAGTAAAATGTATTCTTAAAGCAAATACTAGGCAATTGCTGGCATTTCTGACACTCACTAGAATGTGTTTGTTGTTTAAACATGCTGGAAAGAATTTGAAATCCATAAGACAAGTCTAGTTTCACTGAAATCCTTGTAACTGGTTTGCTGTTATTCTGGTAAAATGTCTTCATGTTTCTTCATACCATTAAAGCTAAGAGTATGTGAGAAATTCTGGACTGACATATCAAATGCAACTTTAGCATTTCAGAGACTTTTATAATATTCCAGGAAACATGCAAACATGTCACCTGGCTGTACGTGTTGCCATTTTGGTCTCTAATTGAGACCAAAAAGGCTCACATCTTGTGAGCCTTTTTGAGCAGATGAAGTTATTTGCATATAACATAATAAAGAAATGTAATCAAACATGTGAATGAATGTTTATTCTTTTGGTAGTTTACATTTATTCATGCTTGATGATTATGAGCGCTGTAGGGACTGTTGGGAGGCTGGTTCAAAGAATGTGATTCATTAATTCCACAGTTCACTGTTGCTGCAATACAGAAGATTTTATTAAAGTGCATAATGTAGGAACACATAAGTAGCGATAGACAATCAGTGTCTTACATTACACATGTATATGGTATGATATTAGTCCTTAGCTTCATCCTTGAAATAATAACATAAACATGAACAATTCTTCACTTTAAGTTAAGGTCAACCTTTCCTCTGTCACAACAATACACAAATATTCCTTTGTGTTTGAAAAAAAATGCTCTTTGGTTAATAATACATGACTAACACCTGTTAAAGACAACAACTGACAGAACAGTGTCATTCAAGTCAAAGCAGGGTCCTGTTTCAGAGTGCTGTTCAAAGAACTAAAAAACAAAATCCTGTAATAGATGTTTCAGTACACAGTATGGTATGGTATGGTGTTTTCATTTATATACTTTCTTAGTGGAAGCCATTTTCAGCAAAGTATCAAAGTGGACAGAATCTCGTGTGAGGTGTGGTGCAAGAGCCATGCAGAGGGAAGCGCTCTAGGAGAAGGTGGCACCTGGAATGTGTGCGTGCCCTAAGGCTGAGAAGAAACCTCCAGGCTGCACAAACGCCATGATGAGTGTGCTATACAGGTCCTTGTGGTGAAGGTACTGCTCCATATGACTCCTCTGTGCCTGATGCCACACCGTGACCATAGTGTCTACTTCATTTTGGCCTCTCAGAAGGTGTACAACGTTCTTATCCACACCATGCATAGTGTACTCAGTTTATACACAGTTTACTCACTTGCTAGTCAGATTGACAGTCCTTCACCTACTGGTTCCCTGTCTGCTCAAACTACCGAAAACTTAATGCTAACCCTTACATCACACTTTCTAGTGGTCTAGTGGAGTCCATGCCTTGACAGGTCCGGGCTGTTTTGGCAGCACAAGGTTGACCAATATAACTTTAAGCAGGTGGTCATAATGTTATGTTTGATTGGTCAGTGCCCTGGGTAATGTTTTGCAAAATTTCATCAAGATTAGTTAGTCTAGGAAGCAGAAGTGGCAATCGCCGATTTTTCATCAGGCATCGTAAGACACCCCTGTTGTCGTGAAAGCGGTCCTTCATAATTCCAAGATGGCGGCGTCCATTCGCGTGTGCTGTGCCCTCCGCATCACACTTGGAGGTGAATTTATTTCTCTTTTTTCTGTCTTGCACAGTTTTTAAACACAATTCATTGTTTAAGTCGTAGTATGTTAATTGTCTTAATATTTTTGAATTGTTGCTGTTTGATTCCGGTTCGCTACGTTTACCGCGAGGATCCTGTCATCAGTGCAGGGGCTGTCACAGAATTGGGAAAATAACTGAATTAATTGCAGCCAGAAACCTGAACTGCCTGCAATTAACAACAGAATTCAGATTATTAAGTTAAAGACATATGCAACTAAATGTAAACAGATGGCTGGCATTGTGTCAATGTTGCAGGCTCGCGGGGTGACGCGTGCGTTATGGGTGCTCGCTATTCCCTAATTATAGTGGTTTGAATGTGAAACTGGTTGTACTGAGGATTAATTATGCGGTCGATTTTAAGAAGCGTCTTCTGGTATACATACATGTAAGTTCAACAAAACTATATACAACACATACAAGATAATAGCAGGTGAAAACAATGCAGGTATCAGTCTGTAGTCACGATTAGTGTCACAGGGAGGAGTTGTAGAGTTTGGTGACCACAATTAGGAATGATTTGCTGTGATGTGCTGGAATGAGGCTTAAGCTGAGCATCTGCACATCTTGGAGAGGGTGTGAAGGAGTGTCCAACAGTGTCTGTAACATTGTTCCTTCTGACACCGCTTTCAGAGTCAGGTTCTGCATCCAAAATGGCACCGGCCTCAAAGGATCAGTTTCTTGAGTCTGCTGGTGTCTGCTACCCGCAGAGTGCTGCCCCAGCACATCACAGCATAGAGCATTGAACTGGCCACATCAGAACAACCTTAGATCCAGCAGATTTTAAAGGCCCTCACCTGCTTCAGAAATGGCTCTGTCAGTTTTGCAGAGAGTTTCTGTATTTTGTGCAAAGTCCAGTTTGTTTTCAGTGTGAACAGAAAAGTATTTATAATCTTCTACCTTCACCACCCAGACCCCATGGATGGAAAAGGGGTCATTTGTCACTTTACCACTTTAAGCTGCAGATAATTCTGCTTACATGATGTAGCAGAGTGAAATGTCTGCATCATTGGTGGTTTACATGCCTTCATCTAATGTTTTTCTCACTGGTGATTGGCCAGGCTGTTGACTTGATTGGATATGAACTTGATTCAAAGCGAGTGCTCAACTAGAGTAGAAAAGTGCTATATAAGAACTAGTCCATTTACATGTTTCCATTACTGTGTCTTTGCATGTTGCAGTTTTAATAGCACCTGCCTTTCCTTTGGCGGATGCCTCTCTTTTTCAGGTGCAGCATCCCTCCGTGCTGTGGGAGGAATCCTACACACAGTTCACTCGGGAAGTCGAGCCTCGGCTGCTTCTCTTCAAAGACACTCTGAACTTTCACTGCTCCCTCCAACGACATGGCAGCAAACCAGACATGGCAGCTTCTTCAACAAGTGTAAGTTTAATATGAACCACTGTTATGTGACTGTAATATTGAAGGGACACCATAACATGACTTGCAAAGCATAAAGTTTTGTTTACTATTAACTACTATGATGTGTATTTTGCTTATATAACACAGTTGATACAATCAGAGTGAACTGAATTTTCCCATATCAGCGACACCATTTAAAAAATACTTAGTCATGGTCAGTGTGAATGGGAGCAAATGCCTGGAGTCAGGTTAGCCTTTACAAAAGTCGAGACTGTTACAGGTGATGTCTCGAGAAGCAGATATCAGTGGTCACATGACTACAGTGCTCAGGTGCCTGCATTCATCAGGCTGTGTGGTGTCATTTAAGGGGATTCTCTCATCAGCAAATGCAGGTGCGCGTCAGCAGACTTGTTTGGAAATCCTGTCAGATTGATAACAGTGTTTAAACTGGGCATGTATGAAAACATTTATCTCCTGGTTTCTCTGCTGAGTTTCATCACACGCTTCATAACAACTCATTTTTTTCTGTCTTTATGGTTTAAAGTCAATGCTTCAGCATTTCTCATATAATTAAGGAAATGTTGTGGCTGTCAAGATGTCTTGCTTACAGTCCGGATTGTAATCAAATGAAAACCGCGCTGTCAGACAACCTGTCACATTACATTCGCTCTGCCTCTGGCTTGTGCTTCATCACTTGTAGAGATTTATTTGTGTTATTTTGCTTTTATTGTCCATGCTGCTTTCTGATTCTCAGATGTGTCTGAATCTGTGGATGTACTGCACATCCTGAACTGGTTCCTCAGGACTGCATATCCACTTTATAGTTGCAATATAACCACTGCAGGTTCACTGGCTTTCAGTTACAGTGTTTCCTTATGTTGCTTTATTTGTGTTCTCACAATTCATTAGTTAGACCTTAAATTGTGAAATTACTGTTGCAAAAATTAAATGTGCCTAAAATTCTGCTGTTAGTAGTCTTTTGAATCGTAAGTGATTTGGCTTGGTGGGTGAGTTGAGCTAAAGTCAGTGCTGTGAAGCTGTATCGGCTGAGTAGCTGGACTCTGAAACAGTCTGTCCAGTTCTGCATCTGCTCTCATGGCGCCGTCTTTGCTGCTCACAGAAGAAAGAAACTGTTTCTCACAACTGCTCTCTAGATTACTGTTGTCACCATCACAAACTTGGTTTAAAAACACTGGCTTCGTTTTTCCAACCGGGAAGCTACTTTAGTGTGTTAAAATATTCTGAACTGCAACAGCTAAAGACACAATACAGTTAAATATTTATCCTCAACACACAAGATATATGTTTGTGAGGCTTCCCTTCGTAAGTCAGTCTTTAAAGCGGGTTTTGTGCTCTGCTCGCTCGCTACGTTTGTGTATTCAGTACAGTTTGAGTATTGGCCAGGCATCTCACAGATAACTAGGAGAAAAAAGCTCTTATTAAAGATGTTCTATTTGGGTTTAAAACGTTCAATGTGTGTGTTTACAGTAACAGCTGAGGAGCTGTGGAAAGGCGTGTTGGCTGAGTCCGGCGCTGGAGGGAGGAAGGGTCGAGGAAAGCGGACCAAACGCAGAATAAAGAGAGACCTGAACCGAGGACAGATCATCGGAGAGGGTGAGACTTTTGTCTTTATAGAAGAGTGAATCTATTAAAACCCCCCAAAAATCTTAATTCCTATCATTTTCCTCTAATCTTTGCCTTTCTGTCTAAACAATAAAATTGGTTTGTCTAAATGATTTCCTTTGTTCTGAAAAGCAAAAAACCTGCTCAGCTGCTAACGTATCCGCTGCCAGTCAGACTTTGACATTCATGCCAAAACTACGAAGCAGCTGATCAACATGACAAACTAGAATATTCATTACTTTGTGTTAAATTATTAATGCTCTGCTAGACAGCATCCATCATGTTGGAATCCAGCTGCGCTGTCTCTCAGGTGTGGTAGATAACGGGAGCACTTTCTGTCTGCAGTTTTCAACAGCTCTTCGTATCCACGGGCAGCAGATATATAAAACATATTTTCTTTTTCTCTCTTTGATACAATCCAGGTCGTGGTGGTTTTCTGTGGCCTGGTCTGAACAGTCCGGTGCTGAAGGATGGCGCCTTTCAGGGCATGAGTCGAAGAGGCGAGGCCAAGCAGCAGGAGGTTCAAGATGAACTACGTACGAACTACGCACACAAACATCCCATCTTATATCATTTGTATCTGCACAGAAGGATGAAACGAGACACTGAAAGACATGACAGCTTTACCCCTGCTACTGCCATCCAGTGTCACAGCTTCTATACCACTTCTGAGCTTTTAGCAAAGCCAAGGAGAAATGATTTTCCTGGAAAATAAATTAACTTTTCACGAGCCCCCCCCCCGGAAGGAACGGGGGTAAATGAGATCTCAATCTTTAAAAACAGAAGCACCACTGTTGGGGATATAGAAGTCGCTAACTTGTCTCCACTGTGATCTCATTTGTTAATAGCAATTACGCCGTTAATTTGACGTTGACAAATGGCACCTTTGATGTTGATCATGTTGTGCTCCTCGAAGTCCGCTGTGACCTCTGCGATAAATGTGTTTATTGTGTCGTCGTGCAGTGCGTCAGCGGGACGAGTGGGACAGGAGAAGGAAGATGAAGATAAAGAGGGAGAGAGGCTGGACGGGAAACTCTTGGGGGGGCACGAGCCTGGGTCCCCCTGACCCCGGACCCAATGGAGGTAACCTTTTATTACAAACATCCAAAGGCCACCTTAAAACAATCTCCTTCAGTCTTTGCAACAGTTATTAATCAGCAGAATAAAATAGAAGCAACTTGAGCTGGCAGTCACATTGCAGACATCACCTCGCCCTGATGTGGTGATATAAACAATGAGTCGAGATCATGACACAGCAGGTCTCGGAGGGACACCTCACCCAGGTATACAGTGAAAGACATGGGGCGACATGATGATGACTGCAGTGATGGAAAGAGATGAGATGGCTGAAGCAATAAAGGCGTAATAAGGGACATGCTGTGTGTGCGCGAGTGAGAGAAAAGAAGCAGAAAGAGGTCAGTGTGGGAGCGCAGCGGTGGAGATGAAAATGAGGATTTGACAACAGTGTCAGATGGGACGATTTCCTAATTTAGAAAGACATCCCTCTCTTTTTGTTCACTCTTTGTCTTTCTACCCCAGATTTTTTTTCATTCCTAATCTCTTCTGCTCATCTCTCAAATCATTATTTTCTCTTTTCCATTTCCCCTTTCCATCACCCCCTCTGCTTTTCTCTTTCCTCTACCAAAATGACCATGCTGTTACTTTAGAATGAACCACGCAGGGCTCTCGGGTCCATCACATTCAACCACAGCCTTGGAAGTCAGTTAACAACACACTGTAGCTGATGCGCCACTTCCCAGAAGTGTAACTAAACGACAGCCATGTAATTGGTTAGCACAAGAATAATAGTCCTGTGTAATAGGCTGCAGTATCCAGCTTCCTCACTGTGCTAACACAAGCCCCAGTATTTTGTTGACCCTCATCGCCGATTTGAGATGACGTTGCCTCGCTGTAAAGGCGTGGACTTCAAACTATGAGCCAGTATTTAAATTGTGTTGATGGGCTAAAATCAAAGTTATGATCAATAATTTACACCATGCTTTTTTTTCTGTATATTGTCCTCAGGTTTACGTGCGTTTTGTGCCGGAAGAAACTGTAAAAACGTGTTTTCGCTAGCAGGAAGCGCTTGCCGATTAAAAAAATAATAATAATCATGACATCCCCTTTCCTATTCCCTTTTCTTTTGGTGGAAAAATGCACCACATATACCAAACAGAAAATTAGATGGCAACATGCTGCATGTGGTTGCTGAGGACCAGATGAAAAGGTGGTGAAAGACACTATTGATGGCAGGTTTTCACAGCTGTCATAGGGCGAGATGCACAGTACACCCTGGATTATATATTTTTTATACATTTTTATGTGATTTTAGGTCCAATGTCTTAATTAAATTATTCTTCCAGAAAAGAATCGCATAAAGAGTGCTACTGTATGAGTTGCTGATAGTAGCTTTAAATATTGCATTACCTGCTACAAATTTGCTTTGATGATCATTTTGTTGGGTTTTACTCTGGAGCCCACAGGACTTAAGTTAATAATGCATCAGAAGAGAGCATTATTGCAACCTTCGAGTGTGATCAAAATATGCTACTATGGCAACTAATGTATTGTTTTACTAGAAATTTAATTAAACCTTTATTTTATGTAAATAAACTAACTTAAGAGGAGATCTTAAGCCGTAGAGAGGTATTCAGTGACAGGATAGTTAAAAAAACTAAGGCATTGATGATGAAGAGCTGGGAAAACAAATGCTTATCTTTTAAATGAATGTGTGTAATTACTGCCATAAGTTCAATTTCATTCTATTTTACTTATCTTGTAGCATCTGAATTTAATTGCATCACTGGTCAATAACATAAAATCACTCTCTATCTGTAGCTAAATAAAATGTACATGGATCGTGCATCACGGGCCATTAATGAAAACTATTTTTCTACTCAAAATTAATATGATAATGCAGCTGGCTGTTTGGCCGAAAAAGCTCACAGAGAGCTCTGCTTTGAAGCCCGCAGTGTTGGGATGGTGCCCAGTCGAGTCTTCATCTGAAACCCCGAGGAGCAGTGCTGGCTAATTTCAGCTCTTCACTGATGGAGTAGCTTCTGTTCCCACATCTTTAAACCTTTGGTCTTTACTGGAATCGAGCTGAGCTTGTTTACCTCAAACCACTGAAGGATGAGGGGACGAGGCTCTGCTTCTCCTGAGTTTTTATATCTCTCCTTTCTTTCCACTCGCCTCTCTACTAACGAGCACTCTCACACCTTGAAGCACACCGTATCTCCTCTGCATGCCCGAACACCTCCTTTCACACGCTCTCCTCACACCTGTTGTTCTCACTCATTGAAGGAAACACTTGGGCTTTGGTGAATGCGATGTGAAGGGAGCTGGAAATAGGCTGCTCCTCTCCGAGCAGCGTTGCTCTCTTGCAGATGTTGAGCCGGCGTACCAGCTGTCGTCGGCGTGTGTGCACGTGTGCGTCCGCCCCTCGGAGCCTTCGAGTCGGCGCTCCTTTGTTTGTTGTTAATTGGTTAGAAGTGAACGGGCTGCATTTGGGAGAGTAACATCCTTCAAAGGTCACCGACAATGAAAAGTGCAGAGTCGTTACGATGCCGCAGGGGCTCCTGGGTATTTGTTACGCTCGCAGGAGCCTGGTTAATCTTTTTATAGTGTGTGTGTGTGTGTGTGGGGGGGGGGGGGGGGGTTTTAAAATTTTTTGGGTTTAAGAGTTTTTTTTTTTAAATTTTTTTTTTTTTTTTTTCCCCTCTTC
>VOQJ01026561.1:0-10337 GCA_015052665.1 Apistogramma diplotaenia | reverse complement strand
CCCCGCGACCCCGAGCGGGAGAAGCGGTAGAGAATGGATGGATGGATGGATAAAATTTAACCTTTTAAAGATAGTTTTTCAGCTACTTAACACATTTTTCTGGCTGCTATTCAAATATTGTCGTCACATGATGCATTTACTCAAATTTAGTCAAATTTTTGTTGTGCTGTTTGTCTCTGTTCAGGAGAGAGGCGAGAACAGCCAGCCAATGAAAGAGGAGGAACTTATCGCTCTCATCGACGATGTTCTCAGGGACGATGACAAAAACAATGACGGCTATATAGATTACGCAGAGTTTGCCAAATCGCTGGAGTAGAGCAACTTCCCGTCTCTTCCCGTCCGCAACAGCAGCAAGGATTCTGCAGAGGGGGGAGCGTGAGAGTGCATGGAGCCAAATTGAGAAGCTGCACCACTTTTTAGAGGACTGTCTTTGATTTCTTTCTTACAGGTTGTCAATCAGGGGTATTGATCAGTTCTAAAAGATGCGACGGTTTGTTTTTCCAGGCTGGCAGAAGCAGCAGTAATTTAATAAATGACAAAAAGGGTGGAACACAGGAAACCCCTTGTTTCAGTTTGACTCTGGAGTGTGCTTACAGTTCAGTGTAGGTGCCATTTCAAAGGGTCAGTTCACCCAAATTGCCCCCCCCCCCATTTAACCTTTACTGTAGCAGTGCTTCATAGGATAGCAATACCATCTTCTGCCAGAATGAGGGTTTCTACCAGGACCAGTATAAGATCTGGTAGCAGCAATGCCAAAAAGGTGGGATTTAACATTGCACTCGACCATCAACCTGCAACACTAACTGCTAACCGTACAGTGACAGAGAACAGCAGAGCTGCATATGCAGAGCTGAGAAGAGCGAGAGGCACTGGGGAGTATAATTTCGCACTTCCAGCTGACCTCCTTCACACAGCCCCCAATGATTTAACCTGCAGCACCTAGTGGACACGAGTGGATGGATGACAGAGAAAAGCAGCATTAAGTCATAACATTCGCCTGGTTCTTTATTCCCTTCTTTTTAAACGTAGTTTTCTTTTTAAAGCTGTTTTTAGTACAGTAAGTCAGTAAGCTACATTACCTAAGCTACGGTTCAGCTGTTTTAAAAAGCACTGGCTGGTGGTTAACTGAGGCCTGCTGGGGGGATGTGGGTGGGTTAATACACTTGAAGAAACTTGCAGAAAGAGTTTGCCCAAAGGCACTGAGCACTGTCTGTACACTGACACTCACCTCCACTGCAGGTCTAAACAAACCTATGAAGTATTTCGGGTGAACTGATCCTTTATCTGTACTAAAGCTTTGATAGTGTTTTCTTTCAGTGGTGCTGCACTTTGATTCACTCTGGTAGCACAATAGCATGTAAAGAGTGTTCTCACTTCAAAGGGGACCTATTATACTCATTTGCAGCTCTATTTTTATTCTGGGACTCGAGAGCGCGGCTTTGCATTATTCAGAGTTCAGAATATTCTTTATTGATCTTTTGATTGATCGGCCAGTGTGAGCAGCAGGGGTGTGCGGCTGCTGCACTCACTGCACGGATCGTGTTATGGATACCTGAAATTGGAGCATTTAAACCAGTCTGAAATCTGAGCTTTAATATACAAATATATTATTTGACCCTTTGGTCATGTTTAATGTGAATAATCACCACTGAAAAAGTGCATTTTTGTGACAAAACCAGGATAGGTCCCCCTGAAGTGACACACACTCGTTTACAACCACACACATGCTGTTACTTAACATAAGGGACCAAATGATTCCACCTGTGAGTCTGTTTAATTGCCGTTTGTGGTGACGATGACGAGACCGACGGGTTGTTCCCATGACAACAGAAAGTGATCTTAACTGGATCAGATTCACTACAATCTATACGTTTGTGTTGAGTCGGTATAGAGAGCTGATGATGTGAAGCCCGAGGCCGCAGGTGCAGTAAGCAGCACTGTCGGTCTTTCAGCGCGATCCCGTCTCACTGTCGTCTTCGTGACTATTAAAACTACAAAATGAGCCAACGTGATGATCATTGAGTCAGCAGAAACTTGACACACACCTGTCCTCACACAGGGAATGTAGAGCAGCGACGCGCAGTGCATTTCAGATTCTTTTGTCACCGGATGAGTGGACTGAACACACGGCGGCTGCAGCTGCTGCCGGTTTATTTCGAAGCCGGTTTTCAGTAAAGCACTTGAACACAACATGTTTGCTTCAGATATTATTGCTGCCTTTAAAGACATGAGTACAACATGTCAGGTTTGTTCAATTCATCTGTGATTTCTTCTGAACTAGAGGTTTTTTTTCATACTTGGATGATTTCTATATATTTTTGCCATATAGTATTAACTCTTCAGTCAATTCAGGTTGTTGAGTACAAATCTTTAAAAAAAATCATAATAGATGCAACTGTGTTGTCTCTGGAATGTGAAATATTAAAAAAAAACTTCTGCACACTTTGTTCCATGTGATTCTGTCTCTGTTGTTATTTGGTGCTACTTTTGTGAAATCACACATGGAAGCTGTTTATAAAGTGAGTTCATGCTTTATTCTGAACTGCAGTAAAATAGAGTTTGAGAAAAGAGGGACATTGTTGCGACCTGTCAGTCATAGCGTAAGCACGGGGACAGTAATTTGCAAAATGAGCATCATGTTGTGCTTACGGTCATAGATTAAAGGCACTGCGCAATCAAACCACCAACCTGATTGTTGGCCCCCTGCTGGCCATGAAAAAGAATGCAGTTTGAAAACGCTTTGAACTGTTCTTTCTTTTCTATATTTTTAGACATAAATCTGTTTACATAGTCACACTGTGGGGACTCCACCTCCTTTATGGGGAGAACAAGAAAGTCTCTCCACAGTGCAGTTATTAGATTTTAGGTCAAAGGTCATCCACTAACTGGAAAGTTAAAATTCGATACCTGGCTGCTCCATGCCAAAGTGAAGCCCTGTTCACCCAGGGGAAAGTATTTGCTGAACCCCATTCACCATCGTGTTACCACCAAAGCAAGCACTTTATGGATTTTTATGTATCCGCTGGTCTTCTAAAAGCGGTCAGCCAACGGCTCCGATCACACACTAGCACTGCTGCCTCACAGAGAATGACATCTGGAGGGCCTGGGTTCGATTCCACCTTGGCCCGGGCCTCCCTCTGTGTGGAGTCTGCATGTTCTCCCCGTGTCTGCGTGGGTTTCCTCCCACAGTCCAAAGACGTGCACTTACTGGGGTTAGGTTAATTGGTGACTCTAAATTGCCTATAGGTGTGAATGGTTGTCTGTCTCTCTGTGTTGGCCTTGCAACAGGCTGGCGACCTGTACAGGGTGTACCCCGCCTCTTGCCCTATGTCAGCTAGGATAGGCTCCAGCCCCCCCGCGACCCCAAATGGGATAAGCGGTAGAGAATGGATGGATGGAGATTTTCATGTTCAAACACGGACTCAGATTTCAAGGTGTGAAAAAAACAAGCAGGGGGTCAACGGACCATTTTTCAAAAAAATATATCTCTAAAAGTTTTGAATATTCGCTGAAATAATATGTGGGTGTAATATGAAACCATCAAATCCACGACATGAAGCTAAAATGTTTTAAAACAAAATTCTCCATCTGGCAAAATAAAAAAAAACTTTTTACTCAACGAACCTTTTAATAAAGTTGTACAAATTGAATATGGACCGTTTCCAGCTCAGAGACTGTGGAAGCTCACTTGTGACAAAACTTTACTTTTACAGACTCGTTGTAAAGTTCAGCAGTGAAAGAGCAAACAGAATGTGTGTAACTACATAAAGATGAAGTAGAAGTTTTCTTAGTATTTTATTTTGAAACATCTGGCACTTCAGCTCCAGTGAGAGGTGGGATCCAGAGGCTGCATGGAGGTCAGCGAGAACATCGGCGAGGTGAGGTTGCTCCTCAGTGAGCCGTACCATTCATCATGCTGGCGCTGGGAGGCTGGCTGAGCGGACGCACTGGGACAGGGGCACTGGCCTCCCGGGCCCGGGTGGCGGGTGTATGCCCCTGAGGGCAGCATGGGAGAGAGGCGGGGGATGTGGGGCAGGGGCTGGGAGTAGTACTGTCGAGCCATGCCGGACGGCTGGATGTGTATGCCTCCCAGAAGCGCCCTCTGGCCTGGCATCACACCCAGTGGGAGGACCTTCTGCGAGGCCCGCTCCTGCTTACGCTGTTTGGCTCTTCTGTTCTGAAACCACACCTGGAGAGACAACGATGGGCCAGTTAACTCAGACAGGAAATACAAAAAAGTGGGTTCAGCAGCAGAGGGACATTTAAATATGGCCTCCAGTGAACTGCTGTTTGTTCAGGCCGATTCATTGCAGACATTAAATTTATGGCCATACTGTTACATTGCATCATTGGTACATTTTAACTGTAACTAAACTATTAAAACTTGTTCATAAAATAATAAAAATAACTTTTAATCAAAGATGGTTCATATTAACAGGTCTCAGGCTCCAACTGGAACACCATTATTCTTAATGTTTCCTTTACTGCTATGACAAAGACAGGGTCATGTATGTCTAAAGCAGCCCACCCAGCTCCTTCTTTGAATTTTAAGTTGCACATCCCAACAGCCAGAGAAATCGAATCTGAAGACCGTCCCACCTGTATGCGAGCCTCATTGAGTTTAGTGATGCGAGCCAGCTCCTCTCTATAGTAGATGTCAGGATACTGATTTTGTCCAAAGGCCACTTCCAGCTGTTCCAGCTGCTTGTGGCTGAAGGTGGTGCGGTGGCGTCTCCTGGCTGGGGAGGGGTATGCTCTGCTCCGTCTATTGAGGCCTACAGCCACGGAGGTCTCGCACAGCGTCCCCTTCCTCACCGACTCTCCTACATCTGTTTACGGGAGCGAGAAGGAAACGGGTGGATGCTGACCTTCACCGTTTTTGTTTCCGAGGAACAATTCCCCAGCTCTTATTTCTTCACTTCCTCAGCATGATACAAAAAGTGGCCTTAACTGAAAAAGCAGCAATTCACCAATGACTGTCTCAGAAAAGGAAGGATTACCCGACTCTCTGGTTCCCACTGCCGTCAGGCAACCTGAGAGGCAGAGAGCTTTAGCTGGCAAATACAAGCTCGTGAGAAACAGATACCAGAAACTGGAGGATTTGTCCAAGATTATTACCACAATCGCCAGCAAAGTGACTCATTTTCTTTAAAATGCTTGAGCTGAGCTGCCTCGGTCTGTTAGCATTAGATGACTTTATAAAACAGTTGGATGTTGACTGGCAAAGGAAATTATTATGATTACAACTTTGGAATTTGATGTAACTTGTGGGTTTGCATCCAGAAGGGAAAAACCTGTCAAACCAAACATGCAGAGCTAGCCGCTGCGCTGACATCCTGTGAATGAGGCAGCGGGAAAAGTGTGAAGCTTTGAAGGTGGATATTTCATGATCTTCTTCGCTTCATCAGTCGACACTGTACACCTGCATTCACTCGCCTCAAAGTATTGCAACAAGCCATTAATGATAAACATGCAAAAGAGTGTCTGAAAAGCTAAGAAGGTCATTTGTGTGCAGCGTAAACCAAATCAGCAGTGGGTGATATGACAGTAACATTAACATAATACAGTTTCTTTACATAAAATGGTTTTTGGTAACTCTTCAGAACAAAGCTCAATACAATGTGTCAGTCTTTCATCTATCGAATGATAACTCTTAATGCAGATGCTGCTGAAGAACACAGAAACGGGGCATTCGGATGTTATTTGACTCACCTGCACTGGAGCTGACGGTGGCCAAGTCAGAGTACAGATCTGCGCTGTCCTGGTGGATCCTCACATTCTCACCTGCTGCCTTTACCTGAGACATCTCTCCGGTTCTGATCCCCCTACGCAGACACTGCTAAACCTAAAGCTGCATGTCCCACCCATCTGGTTTGCCTTCACCTGTGCTGGTGGGCCAGCTGGGTGAAAGGTGCCATAACATGCTTTATAAGCTCAGTCTATCACACCCAGTATTTTCACTGATTTGGTTCCCTGTACGGCTGTGGGTTTGTTCATCTACAGTTTTGTAGGGAAAGGGCTTGAACATATACAAAGAAAGTTGAAAAAAAAGTATATATACAGAAAGGTGAGTATTTAGGATACAAATCTAATGCATGGAAAGGATTGTCATGATGTAAATATGTGCAAAGAAACCTGAACATATGGGAAGAAAGTTGAGGATGTGAAATGAAAACGTGGATATATGAAAGGGAACTTAAGTATATAAAACAAAATCTTTAAGTATATTGAAAGAAAGGTGACTATGAAGACTATTTTAGGCTATGTGATATGACCACCAGGTGGCACTCTCATGTCAAGTTTTGGCAAACTAAAAACTGAATTATAAAAATGTTTGCATATGGATTTATGTGCTGTGGGTTGGGAGGAGGGGGTGGCAGCCTGTACCCCCAGTTTTCCACAAACCCAGCCTCTTTGCGGTGACCTCCAGCTTTGGCTTCACCGACAGAGCGCCCCGTCAGCTGGATTAACTCAGCTGAACTCCAGCGTAACCTCCCGGGACCCCCAGCTGCTATCAGAAATTCCCATGCTAAACTCAGTCCAGGGCCAGGGTAGAGGAATGGCCCTGATACCAAGAAGAGACCCACTAATGTCCCACTCAGCACTGAGTCATGTCAGGGCAGCATGGAAGGCAGCTCACATAACTGGGGAGCAACAGCTGGCTTCTTATCAGCACTCCAGCGAGACAGTAATTCATCATGCGCTATATCTGCTAAACAATGGTATTTGCTCGTGTGTGTATGCAGTATATGCATATAGCAGCAGTAATGTCCACTCACTGCACACGTTGAGCAGCTTATGAAAGAGGATTGTAGGAGTGTGTGTTGGAGGGCAGATCCCCTCTTTGTGGAATAATATAAGATGTCGTTTGACATGACGGATCCATGTGATTCCCAGGAGCCGGTAAATCAGAAGTTCAAACACAGCAGATTGTTTTTTGTCCCAGGCAGGACTGCAGAGATTCACTGTGTAAACAAGGCCTGCATGATCATCTGAAGCAACGCTTCCGCGAGAAAGTCCCCCGCCTTGTTCTGTGCGTACTAATATCTAATTTGATTCCTTGTGACATGCCGTCTGCTGCGGCCAAATCCTGTGTCCAGGAAGAGCGTCCATCCTGTGTGTGTGTGTGTGTGTGTGTGTGTGTGTGTGTGTGTGTGTGTGTGTGTGTGTGTGTGTGTGTGTGTGTGTGTGTGTGTGTGTGCACGCACATCTGCCAAGCCTCTTCGGAGCTCACATGTTTCCTGTTCCAAACAACCAGCCACCAGCCCCTCCAGAACAACCCCAGCCCGTCTGTGTGTTTTCATTGCAACTGAACTTCTCTTTATCTAAATATCATTTCAAGAAATGCGAAAAAAATCTTAAAGTGCATTATCTTTTTTATTTTCCCAACGTTTTTTTTGTAAAAAGATTATAGTTTTTGATTTTGCATTTCCAAACAAGTTTTCACAAAGAAAAACAACTGCTAGGTTGGTTTAAGTACACAAAGCACATTTCAGAGAAAAAGAGAATGTTACCATATGTTACCAAAAAATAACTTTTAACCACTTGTGTGGGATTAAAGTGGATTTTGAATCAGTTATTTGGTGTTTTGTTTGTTTTCAACAATGCCTATGAGAAAGATCAGGGTGACAAACCTACAGATAGTTCTCCACTAACTCAGCTGCTCCACACACACCATCTGCTGAATGTGGAAACAAGCCAGCATCTGCTAACAAGTTCCTCGTATCCAGTTAAAAGTTGTTAATCTTGTGTTTACAGCGAGCATCAACCGAGGACAAAAATCAAACGGTTCATATGAGTTGTACATGACGTGTTCCTGTAAAATCGAAATCTACTTGCACATCTTACTGTTCTCAGACACAGCACCACTAACACGAACTAACCCACTGCTTTAAGGAGCCGGATGATGACACTTTGATCTCAGTGTACTTATCACAGGCAAGTTACTTCAGGCAGAGGTTTGACCTGCTTTCACTAACCTTCTTAATAAATAGCTTTGCTCGCTTTAATGTAACTGACAGATTATTAATTTATGTTTTGGAAACTTGGCGTCTGAACGAGCTCCAGACGCAGCATGAGCCTCTCAGTGTAAAGTTCATTTGTAGTTAATTTAAAGTGATGATTTATCTGCTTGATGAATACAAGTTCTGTCCCTTTCACTCCATTTTGGAGCTGATCTGGAATCAGTTACTTCCTGTTCAGTGTCAAACTGGCAGTGAATTGATCCGGGCTCCTTTGTTCTAACACCTCTGCAGCAGCACGCTTTACTGCCCAGTCTCACACGCATATTCATACAAGTCTTTTTTTTTTATACCAGAGCACCTTTGTTTAACAGTGGTGAGCATGCTCACACGCCTGTGGTTCAGGATCTTGCACAAGGATACTTCGACACGCAGACTCGAGGAGACTGAACCAACGACCTTCATTGTTTGCACAAAGGATCAATTTGATCACTGCCACTAGTTTGTTACAGCTTGGGTGGCAATGTGCCTCTATAAGTCACAATGATTTAACACGTGCTGACAATTGTAATTACTGTAAATTGAAAAAAAATGAAAAGCTGGTTTTTGGAAAATATTTTAGCGTCAAAGAATCCCGAACAAGTGGACGGCTCTGAGGAACAACTACAGAGTAGCTGCATCATTTACAACATGAAAGACATTATGTATTTAAAAATGTAGCCGATGATACCAGAAACATGTTTGCAAAATATTTACTGAGATCATAGATCCCAGTAGGAAGGATAATTCTCTGCAGGTTTGTCACAGGAGCAGACGTCCTTCAGATCAGATATAATTTACAGGATTTTTGATGAAGCTCAGCTTTAAGATTATTCCTCTAGCTTTGCTTCATTCTCTCATCACTGACACCTTTACTGCCGGCAGTGAGAGTTTAAAGCTTTAAAACACAAACGTTTCCCAGCACGCGTCCCGCTGCCTCTGATCAGTGGCTCCCGCAGATATTCAGAGAAGTGGCGACAGTGAGCGAGGATGATCTGCCAGAAGGTGACGGTCTTGACAAGTATCTGTGAACTCGTGTGTGAAATGGCTCGTGCACACTTTGGAGATCATTTTATCTGCAAACATGTCATTTTTCTTTAATGATTCATGCCTCTCTTATGTCACAGCAAATGCGGTATTGAACACTGCTATCACTCTTGACCCATTGCACCATGTGTTTAATGCAACACAAACCAATAGCAAACAAAGAACAAACTTCACCCCCTTTTCTGTTCCCGTAAGTTTATCTTTCCATCTTTCTATTATTGGGCTGGAGCGTGCGCCAGAGGACTTGGAATCTTTTGGGAGCATCTATCATCTGTGTGCTGTTGTGCATTGTGTGAGTTATGTGAATTGTGTGAATGTGAGGAACAGGAGATAAGCTTTAATGATTTCCAATAAGAAGGAACAACAAATTGTCTTGAGTTCTTGTCGAAACAGGGGTCGGGGAAGGTCACTGATCTGAGCAACCCAGCACGTATTGCGACAAATTCTGTAGATATAGTTGAAGTAGAGTACACACATGCCCACACAATCTGATACTGTCCAAACATGTACACACTTACACACCACATACAACCGCACGTCTCCTGCAGGGTAAGAAAATAACATACAAGTCATATTATACTGGGTGCTCAGTTTCAAGCATTACACATGCATGCACACATGTGCCCCCAGCACATACGGGCCTCTGTGTGGCTCTGGCCATGTCCAGCACGGACACACAGAGGAAATTCTTCCCTCCCAATTTCCCGGGACTGAACTGGGAGTGACCTGGTTGGCAGACGCGCAGGCCCGATGGAAGGAATGTAACTCAACTCTCCCCCCAGCCCCATCTCACTCTCAGCCCCCATCCATCCAGCAGTGTGGGCCCAGCTGTGTGAGGACAGGCAGAGAAACATACAGTACTGTAGGGTGAGAAGGACAGCTTTTATCCCCCCAGCAAGCTGAGAAGCACTGCTCCCTTTTTTCTTTTTTCAATGAATTTTAATCCACGAGGACCTCGAGACACTTTGGAGCAGCAGCGTAGCTGGAGCACCTGCTGTCATGTCAAAAAACTCTGGAGTCACAAAAAAACTCCATGATGATTAGAGCAGCAAAAGCTCAATTACCACCACTTTAACAATAATATGTTTGTTTTAGCCAGTTTAACTGGTGTAACATCGAGTGTGAGCTTGCATCATTACCTGAGTTGTTACAAATCAGTATTTTGTTACTACTTAAATAAACTTTGAATGTGACACGTAGATTTACCCTCATTTACAGTGAATCTGCTAAACTAACACCACCCCTAGTTCCTGATTTTGGGGGGGGGGGGGGGGGGGGGGGGGGCAAGAG
>VOQJ01026558.1:0-15354 GCA_015052665.1 Apistogramma diplotaenia | reverse complement strand
GCTGACTGTTTTGGGCGAGGTCCACCCCCTCCTTTTTAATTACACCTTATGTCTCACAACACGTCATATTACACATAGGACCTTGGGGAGCAGGTGGATTGTAAAGTGGTTGGTGGGTGGAACTGCAGAGTTGACCCGACCCCACTGCTGCCTACTCCTCAATTTTATTTGCATCTTAGACATGAGGCCTTGGGGGGGACACTGTGGATGGGCACTGTCGCTCAGAGCTCATGTCACATCTGTCCCTCCAATTTTAATAGCACTATAGATTTCACACATTGTTTCATACACACCTTTCCAATTATATATACCCACCACATCGCCCCAACACTTTGAGTGGGAGGACGGGCTGGGTGGGTCTCCCTACACCCCGGTTCCGTACACCCTGCCTATGGTTGGGATTGGTATGGGCTCGGGGCTGGATCGGCCGCCCTCTTCGGTTGCCGCGAGCCCAGTATTGGTGCCTGCTCAACCACACTCAATGACTGTATGTGTAGGTATACATGGTGTGTGTGTGTGTGTGTGTGTACGTGTGTGTGTGTGTGTGGGTAGAGTAGGGTGTGTGTGGGGGTGGGGGGAGGGAGAGGGGTTGTGTGTGTGTGTGCATGTGTATGAGCGTGTGTATGTGTGCACATATGGACAGCTACTTGCTGGGCCTCGGCCCTTGTGGGATATGGTAACGGAGGGTGGGAGTCTCCCTCCTTACTGGTCCCTGCTGCTCCCTGCTGGGTATCACTGCCACCCCTGGGGGTTGGGGTGCCCTTGGTGCATCGCCTGGCGTCCTGGCGTCCTGGCGTGGTGTTTGTGGGTGTATGTAACCCCATCAATATGGGTATGGATGTGTGTAACTCTGTGGATATGTCAGTACTTTTTCTTCTTTTTTTTCTTTCTCTTTTCCTCTCCCGCTCTCTTGTTTTCTTCGTTTCCTCTCTTTCCCACCTGTCAAGCCTGGCATGTATAAGTAAATTAAAAATAAAATTACAAACATTTACAAGGAAAGCCTATAGAATACAAATCGAGCTATTCTTGTGAAAGTAAATATGTTTGGTATCAACAAATGTAATTAATTAATGTAATTAATGTAAATGATAAATGTAAAATGCCTGTGAAGTTACAGGCTTGCATCATTAAAAACACAATCAGTGAATAATATTTTACATATAGCTACTTTTTAAAAAATTAAGTTTAAAGTAAAGTTTAAAATATAAAAACAAAAGGGGACAATGTGGAATTTTCAATTTTGGAAGAGAAGATTGCAGTTGTCAACAAGGGAAAAATTCAGGGGCACAAGACAGACCACTTAAAGTTTGAACTTCTGTAGGTGTTAGAGGGTAGCACAGTGGTGTGGTAATTAGCACTGTTGCCTCACAGCTAGATGGTGTGGGTTCAAATCCACCTTGGCACAGGTGTAGCGTTTGCATATTCTCCCTGTGACTGAGTGGGCTTCCACCCACAGTGCAACGATGTGGGGTTAGATTAACTGGTTATTCAAGATTTTCCACAGGTGTGAATGGTTGTCTGTCTCCCTGCAACAGTAAATCTCTGTTACCAGTCATATTGCATATTGTCAAGAGTGGTGCTAATGATTAAACTGTGAAACCAGCTCTTCTACCTCATGATGTTGAAAGGCGAGTGGGTTTGCTAGTAAAGCTAATGACTGAGGTAATGTTGGCAGTGGTAGTTTTTTCAATGCAATTTTATTTACATAGTGCTAAATCACAACAAAATGTACTTAAATTTTAAGGTAAAAGACCCTACAACAATAATAGAGAAAACCCAACAAAAATAACAGTCAAAACAACCCACATATGAGGAAGCACTTGGCAACAGTGGGAAGGAAAAACTCCCTTTTAACAGGAAGAAACCTCCAGCAGACCCAGACTCGGGGGGTAGTCATCTGATGCGACTGTTGGGACTGAGGGGAGGAAGACAGGAACACTGTGGAAGACAGTTAAAGATTAATAGCAACTAATGACTAAATGCAGAGAGGGGTATAAACAGAGTGAAAGAGATGAATGAAAAGGAAATGCTCAGTGCATCATGGGAACTGCCCCAACAGCCTAGGCCCATTGCACTATAAGGAATGGTTGAAGGTCATCTGACCAGTCTTAAGTCTAAACTTTATCAAAAGGTAAGTTTTAAGCCTAATCTTAAAAATTAGGAGGGTGTCTGTCTCCTGAATCCAAACTGGGAGCTGGTTCCACAGAAGAGGGGCCTCAAAGCTGAAGGCTCTGCCTCCCATTCTACTCTTTGGTATCCTAGCAACAACAAGTGCCGTTAGACTGTGCACACAAGTCCCACTAAAGGACTGGCAGCAAGCTGATGTCCTTCTACAGTCCTACGCTGCCTCTTTAGTAACCCAACTCTTGGTACCTCTACAACACTGTGCTTGTTCTTGGGTACTCCTGGTTTAATTGGTAGATGTATCTAATTTAAGTTCTGTTTTGTTTTCTATAGCTCATTTAAAGCCATTTGGAACTGAGCACTTTTCTGCAGTTTTAAGCCTGACTGTGTCAGAATAGTGTTTGACCATATTTTAAGTAATGCCACTGATTCGACACATTTAAATACCTTTATATAAAAAAAGCTGTAAAAAGATGCAATATTTCATGAAAACTTGAAGCCAAAACAACAGTAAAATACAGAAATGTTCTGTATTTTGATTATGGAAATTTTCCAGTTTTTATGGACTTTCTTTATACAGTACAGTTCAAAACTCTGTAAAGACCATATAGTTTAACAATTAAAGAATAAAGCTTTTGGATGTAAAATTTTATTTTGCAAACTTTATGGGGATTTCACCATCTGTGATACATAACATTAGAAAATTTGAAGAATCTGTAGAAATGATAGTACACAACTGAAAACACCTAAAACTAATATTGAGTGAATGATGAGCCATCACTCAATCATGGAAATTGTCAGTGAGCAGTCCACTGTACATCCACAAATGAAGTTCAAGAATAGATAGAAACAGTGCAGCCTCCTTCTCTGGGACTCTGAGCCAGTTTCATTTGGATGGAGGCAAAGTGACCAAGCCAAGAAGTCGTTTGTTCCGTTCTTCAAATATGATTCATATGAGTGTTTCCAAAATGAGCTCCCCTCCTGGTGCCAGGAGACAATGCAACCTGATACTGGGACATGTCGTATGTGCTACTGACCACTTTGTAAAATAAAGCTTTACATGTTAGCTGGAGAAAACAAAACACATGGTTCACTCACCCTTTCATGTCCCAGTGCCAGAGGTCACTTCATTTTAAGATGTAGGCATTGGTCATTAAACATGCCTGAAGAAACAGCCTCAGGACAGGCTCAGCCAAACCGCCCTCTGGTCTAATAATCAGAATCTGAGATTATTTTTTGAAATGATGGACACTGCATCCTCTGGAGTAAAGGGGAGTGGGACCATCTGTCTTGTTATCAGCACACAGTTCTAAGACAGCATCTGTATGGGAGGCATAGTGCACATGGTACTAACGTAGCAGCGTTGTTTAATGGTTTATGAAGCAGCATTTTCTACCATCCTCCAACAATTATACATTATACGTACTAACTGAGTCTCCCAGTCTCCAACCCAGAGACGGGGCAGCCAGAGATTCCATCTTCTTGCCCTGAAGGTGAGGGCTCCAGTTCAAATGTTGGAGCAGTTCAGGAGAGACGGGAGAGCAGAGCCGGAGGTCACACAACACAAGACAGCTGTCCAAACTGCCACGTGGTCTGAGCGCAGTTTAGGCGATTCATCAGTCCTCTTTAGACGCCCATCCCAGATTTTGCAGAGTGGCTCAGTGTGTATTCCCATCATCTTCAGTAACCTTGAGTGCTGCATGTGGATCATGGGAAGCGTGCCAGAGCCAAGGAGAAATTTGTAGCAGGGATTATAACCACAATGGTTACAATAGGTTGGAATTTTCTATTATAATTTAGTTTTATTTCATTTAAACTTTTTTCGTCTAATTAAGTTAGTTTTCATTATTTTTAGATTGGTTTACTCATTTTGTTTTAGTTTAGTTTCATAACAAATCCGTGCAGGATTTTTTAAATTAATTATAGTCGTCACCTTTCTGCATGGCTGCGATGTTGGTTCTCTGAGATGCTAGGTTCTACTAGCTGATACTCACTAATTAGACTTCTGTGCTGGGTCTTTGTATGCAACCGGTGTGCTCTCAGTGGGCTTTGAGGTTGGTGGTTTTTCCTCTTTAGAAGTGATCACTTCTGTCTTCTTACTGTACATGGTTGGATTGACAATAAAGTTCGCTTTGACTTTGTCTTCAGACACAAATGGCAGCAGGAAACAGATGAGTTGACTGTTGGCATCATCTTTCCAACTGTGGACCAGCAGCTCCCTTGTGCCCTACGGCCAGTGGCAAAGGTCACCAAAATGATCCCTGAAGCAGACGACAGAGTTCGGACTGCTCAAATACAGTCAAATACAGTTGCCCCAGCCGACCCAATCATCAGGTAGCTGCTCGCAGACACCATCATCAGATATTTACTCACCATATGGACTTTTTTCTCTTTCCTTCCTCATGCTGGGTTAGTGCTGCGGGTCCATGAGACTCTAAGTGATGATTACGTATCCTGTCACTTCTTTATTGTTAACATTACCCCCAGGTGTTGTAGCTCAACCCTCTGCACACACCTCATTTGTTGAATGTTGCCACTATTCCTCTGTAAGCCACTGTAGTGCTGATAACTCACTGTTTTGTAGCTACTTGAGGCCAAGGCAAGGAAATCTCCATCAGGCAGCCATTAAGGGACCGTTGCTAAGTTCTCATGCTGGTTCAAGTGTAACGGGTGTACCTATACACAGTCCCAAATAGTAAGGCTATCCTTTGTTGATACTCGCTTATATTGGGAATAAATCCCCATATTATTGTTTGGTACTGTCCGTGTAGTCAGCTCATTCAGTTCATGTAATTATGTAAGACCTCTATGAGCTTTTTGTTTCTTTAAAGGAAGAAAAAAGAAACCACATCATCTCAGATCACACACCATTCTATGGCACACCATTCACACTGATCTTATGGATTCCTGTGATAAGAGGATCAATGAGGGAATCACATGTATGTGGCTGGAAGTGGACTCATTCCAGATTGAGCCATCAGGTATTATCGGACACTCTGTTGAGATTGTCGACATAGGAAACAGCACCTTATCATCCTTTATTCCTCGTCACAGAGGTCAAGTCTGTCTATCTTAAAATGACATCCTCCATTACAAATGTATTTATTTATTAGTGTGAATGCTGATTCAGCATGGAGTTAATTTCCTGCCTGAATGCTGATTCAGCATTCACAGTATTCCTCTTTCTTTATTTTCCACATGTTCTTCAGCATCTAACTACTTCAACACTGTTCAGCTTAGAAAAACCATTCAAACACCATCTGATTCCTCTTCTTTTGGAGATGATCGCTTTACTTTTCTCACTCCTATTATAATTATTACATTATTTAACATTTATTTATCATTTTCCCCATTCATTTGAAAGGGGAGAGTGCTATATTTTGGCAATTCATAAAATCACTTTTGGCACTTTGATTTACTCAAACAGTACAATCAGCTCTTCATGCTAGGGAAATGTACCTCAGCTGATGTATTAATGTATTCACTGCATGAAAAGGTAGAAAAACTCTTTAATGTACAGTGTAATTAGATATGTTACCTAGTAAACATTTTAAATGCTTTACAATTAAACACTCCTTTATATTCCACTTAGTATAACAGACCCTTTCAGTAAGTCTTTATTCCCTAAAGGACTTAAATTCTTTGTTACTAACTTTAGATAATCAAAATGAACACATTTCCAAAGGATTGCCTTTATTGTTCATCCTTGAGATGAAAGCAACTTCATTAATTGTCAATGTTTAATCTAAAAACTGTCCATGTATTTTGCTATAACTAGCTGAGGAAATGGATGAATTCAATAGCAGAACTATGGAAAACCATTGAAATAATAAGCAGTCCAGTAATACTGCTTCAGTGGTCTCGATAGCACCCCCTGCTGTCGAGAGGGGAAACGGCTAATTCCGTCTCGGGTGTCACGTGACTTGTCACAAACTGAAATGTTTCGTACTCACAGAGCAGCTGTTTTTTTTTCCAGGACAGTTTAGAAAATATCATTTGTGTGTAAGATGTTTAAGGACAGTTTGTAAAACAGGTTTGATTTGTGTGCAACCTTTTGGCAGGAAATTAACTCCATAAAAATGTGAGATCCCAGCTGGAGCTAATGGTTATCAACTTTCTGTTAAGCCAGGCTTTCTATTTGTGTGTGCTCACATAAAGAGATTGATAATAATTAATGAGATTAATAACAAACCAGTCGTAGGGGTTACCCACACATACAGAATATGACAACAATCCACTGCTGCGCTTTGCTGAATGGAATGTGATTTACTAATTATGTTGCTATGTAATGCCGATGTTGTGGCAACGGAGGGTGCTGTCTGGGTGTGACCTACAGTATTATTCTGGTACCATCAGGTGAGCGACTAAACAAACAACAAACTTGTTCAGTAGCCGAAATAAGAGAAAACAGGCAGTGAGCAGCAGCTGCTGGGTGAAAATACCTTGATGCCAGAGGTCAGGGTCCAATAACCACTTGTCCCAATCAAGGTACATGGAAGAGCATCTACTGTATATACAACATGCCACACATTGACTCATGAAGCAGCTGTCAGCTCAGAACAGGAAACAGGCTACAACTCACACTGAAAAACTGAAAATTGGACAGTAAATGAGCATTGTTTAAATGTCCCAGTCTGAGTATTATTGTAGCAGCATGGAGGTGACTCAACCCAACTAGTTACTGCTGGAATGTCTTAGAGACATAAAGGTTGAAGGGCCTCTAATTTCCTGCATCTTCAGATAGAAAATGAAATCAACTCTAAAAATCTTAGATAATATGGTGTCCAGCATACTTAACCAGATACTCTGGATGGCACCTTGGCCTCCAGCAACACTGTGAGGAATCATTTTTGACCAGGATATGTCCTACAATGCACATATTAAATAAATGCCAAAAAAAGCACCTTTTGGCAGCTGTTGTGATTTGGTGCTATATAAATAAAACTGAATTGAATATTTCTAAAATTAGAAACATCTTGTCTCAGAGTGATGCTGAAAAGCAAATTCATGCATTTATTACTTCTAGGCTGGATTATTGTAATTCATTACTATCAGGCTGCCCTAACAGCTCCCTGAAAAGACTTCAGCTGATCCAAAATGCTGCAGCTAGAGTGCTGACAGGGACTAGAAAGAGAGAGCATGTTTCTCCCATATTGGCTTCTCTTCATTGGCTCCCTGTTAAATCGAATTTAAAATCTTTCTTCTTACATAAAATATCTAAATTATCTTAAAGCCCTCTTAGACCTCCCTGGTTCTCTTTTGCCCCTTTTTCCTCCCCTCACCCCCAACTTGTCATAGAAGATAGGTGCCCGTCCCTGAGCCTGCTCCTGCTGGAGGATTCCTACTGTTTAAAGCAACTTCTTCCTCCCCATTTCCACTAAGTGGCTTCTCATGGGGTCGCCTGATTGTGGGTCTTTACTTCACAAAGCACTTCGAGGCAACTGATCTTCCTTCTTGGTGCTACATAAATAAAACTGAATTGAATCATCAGGCAGGAGGAGGTGGTTTGACCCTCTGACTCTGACACACACACGAAGCCATCACCAACCTAAGAGGCAGCACCAAAGTGAACAAGTCAAATGGAAGAAAGAAAAGAAAGCAGGTGACAGCCGAGCTCCTGTTTTATGAACAAACACCAACCATTGCGTCTTTATTAAGCCACTGAACAGCAACGAATGAGTGCGCAAATGACAAAGAAAAAGTTCACCCCAAAGAAATCAAAATGCAATTAAAATAAAGTCAAGTGTTGTTTCACATGAATCACATTCAGAACCAAAAGCCCCACTCTGTTTAACCACACCCTGCCCAGTGCCCCCTCGTGCTTCCATGGACTAGACAGTATTCAACGAGTATATTAAAATCAGAAGAATATTAAGACTGACTGACAGAAAACATTTAAAAAAAGAAATGAATCATCAAAGCACATGACCATCATCATCGTGTGTGTTTCACATGATTGTTGTTCAGTATCTACTTGAGACTGCTGTAATGCCAGGATGTCAAATTGTGTCCCGAAAGTCCTGAAACCCTCACTCTGCCCCCCCCACACACACACACACACACTTCCATGTTGCCTTCCCTTCTCCTGATGTCACATTCAAACCCCACTGAACACTGGAGCTTCCACTTTAGCGCCACACACACACGCCTTATCTTCAGGCATATGGGCTGTATATTCATGCTCTTTGATACCTCTGCTCAGCTCAAAATGTTGCCAGGTTCTTCTCACAGAGAACCAGGAATGTAAGCCAAGCTGGGGCTCAAGCTTGGGCTTCACATGTGTGACAGGAGGGACTGGTGAGAGACGGGGCTCTTCATGAGGAATTTATCTAGTTTTTGTGACATACGTGGAAAGAGGGGACAGCTAGGAGCTCATTTAGTCATAAAACCAAGACAGTCTGTACCTCTGGACACCCACAAACACAGGACACATGATAAAAGTGACCACAGCTGGTATGTACAGCTGTGATCCAAATAATAGAGACGACAGAGTCTATCGTTTTAAAATGCACACTGTTTTCCAGTTCTCACAGGGTAACATGCTGAGGCTTAGACTGATCAGGCTGCACGTACAGAAGCTGATTTTCACCGCTTGTGTGGAGGCCCCTCCATAAGGGTTCCTCACATTCCTACAAGTTTCCCTGGAAATGCTACTATGACCTAATACGCTTCAGAGAAGCACAGAGGTGCTTCGAGCTCCAGGCATGTCAACACACTCCTACCTTTCTAATTGCACCATTTCTACTCCAACTGGAAAACAGCTAACAGCTCTTCACATGTGCTCTCTCCAGCATGCTCCTCTGAGTGCTGCATCAAACCTCAATGAAAGCTATTCTGAACATCTTCTTTCTAACTGATCTGTTCCAGTCAACTTATTCCCATTTAACGTTTCATGACGTCATGAAGTCTGCCCAGTTACCAAAATACAAAAGTTCCAGGTGAAAGTTTAGGGGAAACAAACAAAAACAAGCGGACTCGCTGTCTGCATTAAAGGGCTACTTTTACAGTCACATTAATATGATTCACTGTAAGAGCTTTAAATGTCTGTTCAGAGCAGCCGTAAACATTCTTGTCTACAATGTCTTACAAGACTTTAAAAATTCCACTCAAATGTAAAGAAAATGACACAAAAAGAGCACGAAAGCATCTGCTGAAGAACCAGGGTTAATGTGGGACCGAAGAACACACACACGGTTCATCACAGCGCCTGCTCCCTCCGTCAGCAGACGCAGCAACGCCACTGGCTTCTTGCAAGCAAGCAAGAAGGAAACGAACCTGCTCTGCTGTCGGCCAAACATAGGAGCTGAAGAGAACTGTACAAAAAAGAATACAAAAACAAAACACAAAAAAACACAACACTAAAAAAACAAAGGTTTTAAGATCATTGCAGGATGTTATCAGTGGTTTCCTTCTGTCAGAATAAAGCCCTGTTTGTATCACAAGAACCTTCCTCAGGAACAAGGTCCCTTTAGTTTCCACTGCAGGAACCGGGGCTCTAACTCAGTCCCAGTGAAAGTGATTTTAGCCTCAGTCTCCTCTGCAGCTCGTTAATCGTTCCTGGGCAGAAGCTTCTATCGTTTGTAAATAGTTAATTTTGCAAGAGAGAAGCAGTGGCAGCGAGCTGAGGAGCAGTGTTAGCCAAAACAAAGCCGTTATGCAGAGAAATGAAATAATCGGTTTCACAGTGGTTACATTCTAAAGCACAGATTAATGTGACAACCTTCCACACAACCTAAGGGGAAGGCACTTTAATGCCACCACGGAGCAAATGCATCCTGTCCACTATGGCCTCTCTGCTGTGTGCTACACTCAGACAGACACACACACAGAGCCGAGAACAGGAAGCCAGACAAAATAAAATGGCTGCTCATCTTTATTGCGTTCCAGTCTTTTCCATATTTCAGTGGACTAACTGTCCCAGGACTTCAGACTGCACTGGGAAAAAGCTTCTGGGACTTGAGGTTTTGTAGCCTTTGGGTGAAACACCCCTTCACCTCCAGCTTTGTCCTGTCTCACTATGTGCAATGTCACAGAAACATGTTCATAACTGAAGGCAAATCAGCACGTCTACTGTCGTATATAAAAACCTTTTTTTAACAGACCACAGTATGGAAAAAGATGCTTGGGATCATTTAGAAATGGCCTCACAGTTTATCCAGCAAAGCAGCTCCATCTCCATTATAATAATCATACACTGTATGTATGCAGATGTACAGATGAATAAAAATATAGGTGGATTTATCAGAATTTTTAAAAATCATTATCAATCAGACTGTGGCGGCGGTGGAGCTCCAAACTAAAGCATGAGTGCAGCGTGTGAGTGTGTGAAACCTGCTTTCTAATAGTGGAATGTGAGGCTGCAACAAACCAGTTTAATTACTTTCATTTTACACAACTGGTCACTATAAAGAGGCTGAAAGCACACTCGCCTCCTCCCATCTTTCACACATCTACTTCCCATCTCTTTACATGGATACGACTGAGTGCAGCACCAGAGACGCTTAGCAGAGACCCAGTGTGTTTGAAGAAGAGTGAGAACAAGACAACGTGACTGTACATTATACATGACATAAATACATGATTAAGCAAAGTTAGACATGAGTGCTTGAGTTGGGGGGGAAAGATTTTAACTGCTTCAAAACATACAGACATGAGCAGAACAGCAGAAGCTGCACAGAAAGATTCCCTTAGACGCAGTCACGGGCTTGTTTCTCGCTGGCTCACAGCATGTCTGCATGGTTAGTAGGATGGCTGGCTGAGGCAAAAGAATGCAGACTCGTCAAACATGAGTTAAATAATAAAACATTCACCTTGCTTTTTGTCTAAACACACTATAAAAAAGTGAATCAGTAGAGGAAGGAGACAGATGGAGGAGAGGAGGCTCCCTGATGGGGCTTTCCCTGGACCCTCTTCAGGAAGTAGCGATGGTGAGTCACTGTTAGCAGACTGCTACTATGCAGGAACATATCTGACTGAGTGCAGGTGATCTGCAGTGTGTAGCTGTGTGACTGTGTGCAGGTAATGGATTCTAGAGAAGAGTTTGGGCTGAGATCAGCAAAAACAGGCCGAGGAGAAATGTGTTCGGCCAAAAGGCTTAAATTTCTGCAACCTATGCCACCTGACTACTGTGTGTGTGTGTGTGTGTGTGTGTTGTAGAGATAACCACACTCGTATCTAAATGTAATTTTGCACTTCCATTTCACTCTAAATCAATAGCGAACGTCTGCCACATCGTATTTCCTTCTGCCTTCTTGGCAGAAAATAAAAGTTGACTCAGTGTCTGTTTATTGGTTGCCTTCATCTCTGTGTAGTCTGGAGGCTCTACGGGCCTGAATTAACCCTCATATGGTTTCAATCTGACATAAACATTCTTGCAGTTTACTCCTCTGTGCGAGCAGCTGACAGAGGGACAGTCAGGGTGGTGGGTGCAGGTTATATGGTGTTCTAAAGGAATGGTGGGATGTGAGTGGTACAGGTGATGGGAGGGAACACAGAAGAGAAGAACACTGAAATTTCAGTGAAGACATGGCTGATGTGGGGAGGGAGTAGGTCCTTTAACAGCAGCCCCCTCCAGACTGCCTGACAGGGGTGCTCTCGATTTTTAAGTTGGGCTTGTCGCCACCGGCTGTGGCCCCGGGACCCATGCGCTTCTTGATCTCGGCCGCCATGGTCATGAAAGCTTGCTCTACATTGGTGGCGTTCTTGGCGCTCGTCTCCAGGAAGGGGATAGCCAAAGAGTCAGCAAACTCCTGAAGAGACACGGAGAAGCCTCGAGTCAGACACCAAGCTCACATTAAGTCTGAGTGCAGATGTGAGTTTCAACGAGTGAAGAAAAACAAAATATGTTCATTCGTTTATACGTATACACATACAGTATACACATACAGCTTAGGTGAGATTTCTTTTCAGTTAAAACAAAGATATACATCTATGGAGAATTTTAGGGGAGGAAAGGCAGCAGTGATGTCCATGGGTTCAGGCACTGAGCCTCTGAACACGGCAGACTTCTTATAAAAACAACTTTCATTTATAAGCAGTTAATAACACTTTGTTAAACCACTTGAACTAAACCTTTATATACAGTACACGTCATATAAAACACAGTGAACCTGGCAGTAAATATACTTATACGGCCATATTCATGCTGTGTAAAATCTAAAAAAAAACCCCAATATTTCCCATATGGATTAAATTAATTATCAAATCTAATAAGGCCCTAGACCCTGTAATAGCCTCCTTCAGACCACTTGGCAGATACAAGGCCTCCAAATTTAACACCTAGAATTAACTCTACACATTTAGTCTCCAAAATCTACCAGGCAATAAGGTCAAAGCTCACAACTGCCCATCAAAATACCTTATAATCCCTTTTACAGTTGTTTTTAACCTGTTAGGGTTAACCCAATATTTCCAACCCTGACACGTCAGTCACATCTTGACTGATTGTTCCATTTCATATCCACGGTGGGGGTGTACAGAGAAAAAAAATCATGAAATTCTCCCCTCAGCCCCAACCAGTCACGGCAGATACCAACCCTCCCTGAGCCTGGTTATACCGGAGGTTTCTCCATGTTGAAAAGGGAGGTAAAAGAAGATTCAATAAAGGAAAAAATATTCTGGCACTCAAACGTCATGCAAACATTTTTGCTGAGGTTACAATTTAATATTTTGATTTCTCCTTTAAATTTCTTTCAACTTTGATACTGTGCAAAAGTATTGAGCCATCCGTCATTTCTTTATATTTTCCATAGAAGAAGCCAGACTTTCAGCTCTGTAAGATGCTCTCCAGGGTTCATCAAGATATTTCAAAGACATGGCTGCTTTTGAACTCATTTTTAGTCCAATACACTATGAATCATTAAAAAAAGGCACCTAACAGAGTGATTAATCACAATGTGAAAACTTTGCTTAAATTGTCACTATACAGCTCAAGAGAGAGGCACAACAGCATGCTCCAGCAATGTTGGAGGATCTTGGCAAAATTCATGGAATTATGAACTTAGAAAGATACTATAAATAAATAGTTTATTTGTTGTAATGCCAAATCACAACAAACAGCTGCCTCACTGTTCTTTAAGTGCAATAAATGGAGGATGTCAATGAGTATTCATGTGAAATAATCCTGATTTGAATATTGCCCAAAATAATTATAATTTTTTCCCCTGCCTCCTCGCCTGCACCCAGTTGTGGCAGATAGCTCCTCTTCACTGAGCCTGGTTCTGCCAGAGGTTTCACTGTGGAACAGGGTTTTTTTCCTTCTGATTGTCACCATGTGTTTGCTCACACGAAGCCGTCTGTCTCTTTTTTAAAATGTAAAATATTGTAGGCTCTTTAAATTATAATATAAGGTTCTTTGGGCTATACAAACTACAGAGTACCACTCTGAGGTGCTGCAGTTTGATCATTTTCATTTCCAAGCAAACATCTTGTCCTCAAAGTTGAGGTGTTACAAGCAGGAGAAATGGGATTTGAGCAAGTTTTTTCAATAGTAGTGATCACTGGAAAGCATATTTAATATGCAAACTCATTTTAATGATGACATCACTGGTAGCCAATAATAGCACTCAAAAAAAGGTAAGCGATCACTTCCTTGTTTGCAACATCTAGAGAACACAGGAATGGCCTGTGTGTGTGTGTGTGTGTGTGTGTGTGTGTGTGTGTGTGTACTTCATCAGCAGAAAGCAGCCATACCTTTGCAGTTGTATAATCCACTACTTTCTTAGTGGTCTGGTCACACTTGTTGCCCACCAGGAGTTTGTTGACATTTTCACTGGCATAGCGGTCGATTTCCTGAAGCCACTGTTTGACATTGTTATAGGACTCCTGTACAACAAGAACGCGAGTATGAATCATAAAAATACTGTCAGCTGCCCATTAGTACAATGTTTACATAATCTGTTGATTTCAATGCATTATGTAAACATCAGAATAACCATAACACAACCGTGTTGTTGACATTTGAGCAATAGTGCTGAGCAGCAGGTATGGCTTTAATATTGCTAAATGATGAGTGAGTCTGTACTATTCATGGCCATGGTTTATCTATTACCAACATGTTAGACAAAGAGAAGCTGGCGTCACAGGCTAACCAATAAGGCTGCAGCCTAGAACTGATGTTACTATAAATAGACTGGCTCGATACCCAGAAATTTGGGATTCCCCAGTTTCTCACTGTCTAACTACTGAGAGGTGCTCAGTGATCGAGGTCAGTTGCTAGATTTGGGAAATCACCAATTTCTATTTCAGTCAATAATAGTAAAGAACAGCCAACCACAAGGCACATAATTAAGTTAAGGCAATGAGGCATGAGAAAGAGACTGCATTAGTATGTATTATCATAGCATTTGCAGAAATGTGAATACTGTGTTGCACATCTTTGAAGAGTAAAGATTTCAGGGCACCAGAAAGGTAAAACCTCACAGACAAACTTATGAATATTGTGCTGCTCGTCTTTGGGGAGTAAAGAACACACACTTCCCTCCAAAAACATTGGAACAGTGAAGACAATCCCTTTTTTTTTTTTGCTGTAGACTGAAACATTTTATACATCAATGTGAGACAAATGGAATATTCATTTTAATGTTTTGCAAATACTTTGCTTCTAATAACTACATTTAGCTTGTGAGCCACTGGCTTCAATAAACTTGGTGTTTGGGGTTTTTTTTACTACCTTCAGCCTCCTCTTTAGCAGGTAAAATGCTAAACAGGGTGTTTTGTGACATTATGTTGCTGTGTGATGAAGGATCTCCCAGTCAGTTTGATTACATCTGTGTTTAAATTGACAGACAAAACGTTTCTGTAGACTTCTGAGCTCATGATACTGCTGCCATCATGTGTGACATCATCAGTGAGATTAATGAGCCCGTCCCTGAAGGAGCCATGCAAGCCCGAGCCATGACATCACCTCCACTGTTTCACAGATGAGCTCATATGTTTGAGATCACGAGCCTTTCTTTCTCCAAACTTTAGCTTCTCCATCACCATGGTAACGGTTCATCTTTGTCTCATCAGTCCATAAAACTTCGTCCCAGAATTCCTGAGGCTCATCTCTGTACTTCCTGGTGAATTCCATCCTGGCCTTCCTGTTCTTGCTAATATGTGGTTTCCATCTTCTGGTGAAGCCTCTGTACTTTGGGTCATGAACTCTTCTGTGAACAGCAGGCTGTGATACCTTCACTCCTGCCCTCTGGAGGTTGTTGCTGATGTCACTAACAGCTGTTTTAGGGTCTT
>VOQJ01026553.1:0-11471 GCA_015052665.1 Apistogramma diplotaenia | reverse complement strand
GTTCAACCACCTCGGCTTTGAAAGGTAACTGTATATATTCAGTCTGCTTACAGCTCACACACTCGATCTAGACACGTGACTGCGTTTGCACATTCATTTTCCCTGATATTGCAGTAATTAGAGTCCCACTTTAATGTATCGGTGTGTTTACACGCTGTTGGTCAGACTCATTTAGGGCGACACGAATCTCTGCTGTTCTGAAACTCCAGTAAATTGTAAACAAGTTAAAAATATCCTGCTCCTTAGCGGGTGGTAGCAGGCTAATTCAGATACGTGGAAGCTGCGAATACACACTGTCATGTTTTTGCTGTGAAATCAGAATCTACCCAAAATGCAGCGTGAGATGGATGTTTCTCAGAGTTGGGAAAGTTACTGCAGTTAAACTGAATTTTGTTCCTGGGAAACTGAATGAAGAGCGACAGTAATGAGTGTGTAGGTGCACTGGTTACCATGCAACGCTCCGTACCACACCAGGCCAGCCCTGTGCTTTGTGTATTTGAGTGAAATCCTCTGGAGGATCCCGTTCACTAACATTTGTTAACAGGGGCGACATAAAAGGACCTGCAGTGCAGTGTGCCGCTGTGGTTCTGTGTGACCGTGTGCTGCATGTGTCACGGGCAGTCTGTGCACATACAGGTACAGGTGTTCCGCCTCCAGGCATCAGGCAGCAGCCCATCACCTGTGTGTGCAAGAGACAGGCAATGATTTAAGAACATAATACATATGCAACAACGAGAGGTAGCCACTGATTTAACAGTTGTACAGTACAGAAGTGTCTCTGCAAAAAGAGCTTGCCTCTACACGTATGTTAAACTGCACATCAAGTCCAGTTTGTAATAGCCAGCATCATCAAAATCATCAGCAGTGTTTCAGCCACAGAAAATACTGCAGAACTGTTTTATACTTGAGTATACAGTGGACACGATTTACACTAGAACCAAGAACCTTTTACAGACCCCATTGTGGAAAAGGTGTATTAGTTACAGTGAAACAGGTGGTGCTGGTTACAGTACAAAAACAAAAACACGCTCACATATTCTTTTCACCACAGATGTTTATTCAGTACACAAAGCACTGATTTAAAACACTGTACAACTTTACTACCTGAAAGTTCTTGTTTGGCTAACTCAGAAAATCCATTTCCTGCCTGTTAGCGCTGCTCCTTCTGTTGTGGCCATGCTGAAAGGTCAGCAGGAAGTGACACACTGAGTTTGCGCACTTCCAGGGAATAACCAAAATTGGAAAAACTTAAATGTCCATAAGATGTGATTTGAGTTTGAGTCTTGCTGTTCTTTTGAGGTTCTTCCAGTCTGAGAGTCTGCCAGCAGTTTGCTAGAGGATTCTTTTCCCTGGCTTTGATGGTGTGGACCTGTGCGCATTGAGTTCTTGGTCCTCATCATCAATCTCTGTCACTTTAATCCTTTCATCTTTAGGACATTCGCTTTGCCATAATAAAGCTAGTTCCTGAGAACCACTTTGGGCTGCTGGATTCTTCTCCAACGGAACATGGTTCCATAAGAACTCATCTGAAGCCACACACCTCTGCACCTTTCCATTTTGGGTTCTCCAAGGGCCATGTCCAAGTCCGTTGCACCTTCGGCACGTTCTGCTGCTCACTTCCTTACTGTCACATTACCAGTGAAGTTGTCTAAGTGAAGCCTACCACCACTGTGTGCTCCCTTGCTTCTCTGACAAGCTGGATGGCTTCTAGCTCAGAATCTAAACCCAGCCGTCATCAACATTAAATTGCGTTGTACAGACTTTGTTGTATCTTCACTGAACTTTCCTTCATCCTGTGCAGCAAGATGCTTCAGGCTAAAGTTTGCACATCCAGGAGATGAGGCTGCACTGATGATGTGCTCTTTCATTCAAAACAAAACACCGATGCTGGAACTTCCATGTTGCCTTCTTTCCACCGCAGGAATCTGAGGTGCAACATGGATCGTCGTCCTTTCCAGAAACAATTATGTAAGATATTTGTGTCAGTAATTAGATCTTCATTAAGGGATGTATTTTCAAATTTTTCCGAGCAATCAAAGACGACATACCTGGTTTCTGGGGATGGCAGACTCCACGATGAGGGCTATACCCTGCTGGCTGGTTGCTTATATCCCCCTGTGGAACTTTTTCAGCATCACCTCTGGTTATCGCGTCCTTCATGAAAGCTGTAGTACCATTCTCAAACGTCTCCTAAAGGGTTTCAGTTGTGCAGACCTTGTTATTTGGCAGATTTGACACCTCAAAGGTTTTTAGTGTCCATCTTACTTCTGCTGAATTCCTTCTGTGTTGCCAAAAACTGAGCATCTACTTGTGATACCAAAACGTCTTCACTGGTCGTCTGAGAGAAATCTGACTTTGATTATATCTGCTGAAGGGAACATCTCCTTAACTTCACACTTGAGCTTTAGCTTTTGGTACAAGTTGGTTCACAATGATATGTTGACTCACTCTTACCTCATCTCCATAGTCATGCCTGGAGCTGTCACAGCCAACAGCGCTCCAGCCCAACAGGGTTTTCAGCTGAAACGGCTCGTCGCCCGGCTGCTGCTGATGTTTCTGGCTCACAGGGTTTGGGATGGTTGTAGCCAATTAGCAATCCTGCTTTACAGCCAAGTTCAAGGCAGCCAAAGCACAACTTCTCCATTCATACAAACGTAACTCTTTCTTCAACTGGCCTCGTCATGAACTTGCAGCATTTGTCAACAGTCAGCTGCTGTCAACTCGAGGCTTCGGTTTACTTGTGGTTCCTAACTCCTGATCAACAGCTCTGACAAGTTAGCCCCACCCGGCTAAATGCAGGGGCTGGAGCGCCGGGTTTGTTAGACCTGAAACGCATGATACGGCTTTTATTGTGGAAAAATAAAACACGTTTACAGTTAAAAACTACAGTACTTATTCAAGTAATCTTTTTCACTTGTAGGTCGTCCCATGTCTTAATGATAGAACCGTGATACTGAAGTTTAACTCACTCAGCAAACAGGCTAAACTTCATTAATATAGAACCTGTTTTCCAGTCTTAATAATGACCAAATGTTTTAAGAGCATAAACATTCATACAAGGCATGTAATATTATTCTGCACGTTCCTCAGACTGCAACAGCTGTGTTGCTTTCTGCCTGCTTGTGTGTTTGACCTTTTCACAGTTTTCTCAAATTAGATTTTGATCTTCTTTTCCGATTGATCCTTAAATCAGCTGCTCTGTTGGTTGATGCTTGTTTCTGAAATGCTGCCAACAACACCCCTCGCATGTGGATGCCTTGAAGCGAGATCAGGAAACCCGGGGTTGACCTACACAGTTGATCGCGACCTTTGTGTGACTGCTAAACCTGCTTAAGTTAGGTTAAGTGAAGCTATCGTGGGTTTGTTGAACTGGCCTCATAGGGCCCAGGTGAGTTATTGCAACGACAAAGTTAATTTGTTTGTTTTAGTGCCCATTTCGTCTTCCTCACCTGAACGCTGAAAGTTGTTGTCATTGGAAAACTCGTGGTCTTCCCTGAGGCTTGTGTGGTGCGTTGAAGAGGTTAATTCACCTTCCACTTTCTTTGGGTTTTTTTAATCCAAGCTTTCATACCTTGAACGTGAAATCGTTCTCCTTTGTAAATACAATTTCTAATCTTCAGGGTTTTTTTCTGTTAAAAATGCCCACTTTATAAAAATGGCACGTGGCTATCGGCTTCTTGTTTTGCACATATTCTTTGATTTTTTTTTCGCCCAGCTTTCTTTTTCTCGCTCCTTTTCTTCATCTTAATATCATCTGACATTCCTTACCTGCAAGCAGACGTGGTATCACCTGTCGTCTGTTCGCTTTTTCTTCTGCAACACGATCTGATGTGTCTCTCAAACAACAAAAGGGAGCAGAGAGAAAGGAGGGGTGGGCGGCCGTGGAGAGGGAGGAGGGAGAGGATGGGAGGCTGCTCTGTGGCTTGGTATCTTAGACAGTCCAGCACTTTCTTTGTTATCTGCTCTCAGTGTGGGAGAAAAGCATCCCACCTTCTATATTATCATCAGGCAATGATAAGGACGGCTCTGACTACACTTCTCTCGCAAAGGCAAGCTAGTGCCTTAAAGCTATGAATGCGTGTTTGTCTGAATGCAGTGTGTGTATGTGTGTGTCCGTGTGTCTGAGACCATGTCACGAAGGGCCAAAACACCAGGGAATGTCTTGTCCTTTTATTCCATACAGCGATAACAATGTTGGCGCGATTTTGTTGAGACTTACACAGACTTTGGTACAATGGAAGTCAAAGGCACGGTGGCTTTCAAACCACCCTAAAATTCACTGAATGAAAGTTCCAGATTCCAAATACGATTGCATGGTTTCTTTAGATAAACCCTCAAAAGTGGAAAATATAGATGGATACAATAGAAATACTAGAAACCAACAACAAAAAGTTTGAAGTGTCCGATCTTGTCAACATAGCTGGAAGGGTGTTCAGTCAGGCATTTAAGAAGTTCTTAATTTCTTCATCAGATTAGCCTTGGTGATCAAAAAGATGACTGTGTTGAGTTCAGGGAAAAGTTTCTGTAATAGTTACATCAGAAACATCTGTATGTACAGTCATTCCCAAATTGTTGGCACCCCTGAAAATTTTTCCAGAAAATGAAGTATTTCTCCCTGATAATTATTACAATCGCATGTTTTGTTATGCAAATGTTCATTTCTTTGTGTGCATTGGAATAATACAAAAAATAAAAAAGCCAGTATCCATATAATTCCACGCAAAACTCCAAAAACAGGCCGCACCCTCAAAAAAATTACCGACATCTGTTGCTTCCTGCAACCGTCAACAAGCTTCTTGCAGCTCTCAACTGGAATTTTGGACCACTCTTCTTTTGCAAGCTGCTCAAGGTCTCTCGTATTTGAAGGGTGTCTCCTCCAAACAGCTATTTTATGACCCTTTCACAGGTGTTCAATGGGACCCAGATCGGGACTGACCACTGGCCACTCTTGAGCACTTTGTTTCATCCGTTTCTGGGTGCTTTTTGAAGTATGTTTGGGGTCATTGTCCTGCTGGAAGACCCATTCCTTGGACACAAACCCAGCTTTCTTACACTGGGCCCATGCATTGCGACTCAAAGTCCTGTGCTAATCTTCGGGTTTTGTGATGCCTTGCACTTAGTCAAGGAACCCAGGACCACAGGCAGGAAAACAACCCCAAAATATCTTTGAACCTCCACCATATTTGATTGTAGTGTTCTCAGAAGGATTTTGTCTTACTCACGTACATTTTGGCAAAGTGTAGTCGAGCTTTTTCATGTCTCTGTCAGCAGTGGGGTCCTGCTCGGTCTCCTGTAGTTGCGTTTCCTTTCATTCAAATGGCGACAGGTAGTTCGAGCTGACACTGATACACCCTGAGCCTGCAGGACAACTTGAATTTGTGTAAAGCTTGATTGGGGCTGCTTATCCACCTTTCATCAGTTTTTCTCTTCTGTCCACATCCATGGAGATTGCAGCCTTACTTGCATGAATGCCTGACAATGAGGCTTCCTCCTATTGAGATGACGGATGGTTTCCTGGTGGCGTCGGATGGACCGAAACATAATGTCCAGAGGTGTTTTATTTGATTCAGGCCAGACAGGCGTGGTATCAATTCCTTCGTCCTCCAGGAACTGCCTGCACACTCTCACACACTCTCATTAAGCCGAGCATCGTAATGCACCAGGAGGAAGGAGGACTCACTGCACCACCGCAAAGTCTGATTATGGGTCCAAGGATTTCATCCTGATACCTGATGGCAGGCAGGGTGCTGTTGCCTAGCTTGTTTGCCTTTGCATCCCTCCATGGGTATGCCTCCCCAGACCATCACTGACCCATCCCCGACCCATCCCCAAACCATTCGTGCTGAGGCAGCAGACCCTTTCACATCTGTCACATGTGGAAAGCGCAGGGCTCCAGTGGTGGACCTGCCAATTCTGGTATCTTATAGCCGATGCCAGTCGGGCTCCATGGTGACAGGCAGTGAGTATAGAGCCCAACAGAGAGTAGCTGCTTTGCTGGTTGTCTCATTGTTGTCCCTCTACTGCACCTGTTGTTAATTTCATCAAAGCAGCTGAAACTGATGAACGACCCCTCTCGGGTACCTGATCGCATCAGTGTCCTAGAAGTTTAACTTACCAGATAATAAACTCTGATTAAAAAGAGTTCCTTCAGTTTTTTGAAGCAGCGTATGAACAAATATAAACTGCAGTTTGTTCAGACTGAGGCAGAAGGCAGAATGCATACGCTTATTAATATTCAAGTTTCTGAACATAAAAGCTTAAAAAGATTATTCAACAGAACTGCAAATGTTTCTATATAAAAACCAAAATCTAAGTTTAAATATGAATTAATTATTACCTGGTGCAGTCGGAGACTGAAGCATTTTAAATGTGTTTAAAAGGGTGAGTGAGACAGAGGGAGCTTGGATCCTGCAGCACTGCACTCTTTATTTACTTATATATAACTTTTTAGATTAGATTGATATAAATTACCGAAGGAATGTTTGCTGAGAATACTTTTGGTGATTTGCAGTGTAAAATGCGTGAAAGGACATTTCATCCATTTATTTAATATTTTCAAAACTCCCTTAACAATGTGCAAAGAATATATTTCAGTGATAATATCTCAGCATTAAATGCTATGGAAACATTTTGAAACTACGCATGTTTTTAGGAATAAATGCCACCTGATGGAGCGGAGAAAAGGTTCATAGTGGAAGGTAGATGTGGCCCAGCAGGAGGCGGGACTCGCAGCACCTGTGAACTGGCAGCTGTTGGCTGGTTGGAGTGAAAACATCAAACATCAAGCTAAGAGGAGACTAATACTGCTTTTGACGTGCAGACCTTAACTACTTACCTTGATTCTTAATTCTGGATGATATGTCTGACATTTTAAAGAAAAACCTAATTTAATTGGTTCGTTAAGTTCTGACCAACAGTAAAAGGACTGAAGCTGCTGTGATGATCTCCCACCTGAGCCAAACTAAAATTCCAAAAAAGTAATTAAAATATCAGATTCTGGTGTTTACTTTGGTTTATTTTAGTTTTTATGACATTAGTATTACATTCACTGGAGGTTATCTATATTTCCTTGCTTCCAGGTCAAAGTAAGAACATGTGTCTTGTGTAGATACTGTATTTATGCATTCTTTGCATTTCTTTGTATTTGTTGTAAAAGGCAGCTCCAGTGTGACTGAAAGAAGGTGGAGTTCAGTCACAGTATAACACTTACTTACTTACCCACTGATCCACATATAATCCTCATGCTTTTCTTGTTTGCAGATAAATCCATCTGCAAAGCACAAATGTAAACTATTCCCAGCTTTTCCAGGTAGCTGCTGTATAATGCATCTGAAGCTTCCACGCAATATAGAAGAGGACTATACTTTCCTAAAACTATTTAAGCTAGCTAAGATTTAATAATTAACTGGCACATTTCACTAACTACTCCCGCTGTGGCTCTCGGTTTACTCGTTTTTCTGCACGTTTGCAGTCAGACGGACGTGTTGGTCTTTTTTGCAGTCCGCCTGTAAACTGCTGCCTTCCACAGTGCTGAGCTGCAGGCCAAAAGTAGAAGGAAGCAAATGAGCTCTGAAATAGCGACTCCTTGGTAAAACACAGCCGGAATGACCTTTAGTTAACGGACAAATTGAGTTGCTGCTGCCAGAGCACACTTCTGACTGTTGAGTGAGCACTGTGAGGGGGTGTGCACGCCGATGGTGCGGCAGTGGCATCGGATCGAGCCGCGGATGTGTGGGCCATATTTTGTTTCAGTGCTTCTGCAATGCAAAGAATCAAAGTCGGTTTGATTGAACCTGAATGTTGTTTGATCTGCATTCAAGTGTACTAAGCTTTGGTAAATACTCAGCTGTCGTTATCAGTTTAGCAGGTAAATCATCACTTAAACAACCAACAAGTTTTAGCCTGAAGAGATACGACCTGGACTGGTGTATTACTACTTATAATCAGTATTAATATATTTTAAAAGTTTATTTTTCTTTCCATCGGGGACCTCTTGGCACACTTGGTTAAGCAATGATTAGAGGCATGCTTATCTTTAATGGTTGGTGATTGCAGAAATAAAGATGTGATTGTGCCACGTGAAGTGTCCCCGTCTGCAGGGGACAATCAGAGCCTCACAGTCTGCACAAAACAAAATAATATTTTAGATGTCCTGCGACTGTGTTTCATTATATTTTATAATATGTGAGAGGTCACCGAGTCTTTACGAACACTGAGAGGGACGAAAGAGTCAAAGGGAGGGACACGCACACACACAGGTGAGGCAGGTAAAGCACGGGCAGACGAGAGGAGGGAAGCCTCTCTGGTGCCTGACTGAACTCTAAAACGAATCTTTATCATCTGGGGAACTAAAGTGAGATCCAGTAGATGTATTTTCTAAATGAAATGAGATTTTTGCAGCGACTGCCACATCCTGTGCCCACGTTGCACCTTTGATATAGTTCCAGGTGAGGCCTATGAAATCTGAGCATAACTGAGGCAGGGAAACTTCAGCAGTAGCACGGGGGGTTTTCAGTACCTCGAGAGCTTGACCAAGTTATCCCTCTGATCTTTGAATTCCTGATCTCGGGCACAAAACTCCCAGATTTGGAATAAACTACCAGGAAAACCTGGTAGGCTGGCTCAGAGTGATCTTTGCACTTCACTGTTGCCACTTCTTTAAATACACTGTTTTAAAGATGTTTAAGCAAGGTGCTGTGAAAGTTTTCAGTAATGCCTCTCAGAGCATTTTGTCACATTAATGTCAGAATATGTCAGCGTGCGCTTTACTTAGTAAGAAACGGCTTTGCACGCGAGCGTCTGAATAACTCTGACATGACGCTTGGTGTGTACTGTCTGTCTGCTCCTGAGATGAAGCATGTAATTACACTTCAAAGGAAGTGGAAGTGAGTCTGCAAATACTTCAGCCTTGTCTGTGTGGCAGCGCGCTGTCATCTGTGACAACGTGGCTTGACGCAGCGCAGGTTGTCACAATGTGAAGTAGTCTTTCATCTGCAATAATGCTGACTTCCAGTAAATGATTAACACTTTAAAATTACGACCTTATTTTAAAAGAAGCCCTGTCTTTTTTTAAGCATATGTCAGCATTAAGGTGCTGCTGAGGAATAAACCCTCTGAAACTACAATTGCCTTCAATCTCCTTTGCATCCTTTTCCGTGTTTTCTCGAGGAAAAATGCTCATTACAGCCGCACGAGGAGCAGAAACGGCTTAGCATGCACAGCATCGAGGCCGAGTTAAAGAAACCAGGGCATACATACAAAATGCCACAGACTCATGTACTCTCACACACATAAACTCATCAAAGACCACTTTGTGTCCATTTCCCTCCCTTCAAGCAGCTCCTCTCCTCCCCAGTCAATTTGACAAATCCATTAGGGATCCATTACAGACTTTATGAAAAGCAGCTACATTATTTCTCTCCCAGTTGCAGAGGAGCCTCATAAATAAGCCCAGCGATAGTAATGGCAGTCCTGATGGGGGTTTAAGCGGGATATTTGTGTGTGAGCTGACATGTGTGTGTACACTTGTCCCTGGATATGTCATATTTATCCCTGTGCAAATGTGATGGCTCTATTTATAGTTTCTAAGCTTTTATATTTGGTAACATTTCAGTGATATCTTTGATGCTGTGCTTTTGACACTCATTTTCCCTGAATTATCAAAAATCATGATGATACAATTTCTTAAGTTGCGCCCTTCATACAGTACCAGTGAAGACTTTAGACTGGTGCTGTTTCTGTCTAAAATAAGCTTCATGCATTCTTTGGTTATTTCTATATGTTTTGTGTGTTGTTAAATGTTTATTGGCAGATCTGCGTGTTAACTCGGTGGAGGTGCCAGTGTCACATCTCTGACCTTTAGTCACCTTCAAAGGGCACAGGCCTCAGTGAAGCGTGTTCTCAGCACATTTACCTCGTAGCTTGCTTAGCTTTCACACTGATTTTCTTACGTGCTGCTTGCTGTGACCTTCATGCTTAATGGCTGCTACTTTCCTCGATAACCGTATCACTGCTGGACAGGTCCATATGGTACCTCCACAAAGCTCCATTCAGTGCTGTTTGTAAGCTGAAAGGTGACCTGTAGTCTCACAGCCTGCAGCAGCGCTGGCTCCTCTGATGGATTCAGAATTAATACATGCTTGTGTTACCAATTGGATTATTACTCATAATAATTACTAATAGCATATTGCAGATAACCAACAAAATATACCAAGTAACAGGAAATGGTTTCATTTTTACTTGCTTTTTTTTGTTGCTGTGTTCAGGCACTAAAAAGTGCTTTAGAGACACTGAGAGCTACTGCAGGCAGCAGTGCAGTGAACCTCAGGCAGACACTGTGGTTTTGGTGAGATCACATTAAAAACTGTCCCTGAGCAAATGCATTTAAATCCTTAAAGCTTCAGTGTTTTAGTGATTTGACAGATTCCAGCAGGCTCCACCCATCTTTGTCCAGACACCTGTCAATCAGTGCAGCACAACCCAAACTCATTCATCCAAACCTTTTTCTGCACCAGGGAATAATTATGAAACTAATGTATAAGGCCATATGCACAGCATGGAGCCCTGATCTAAAAAAACTGTCAGATGTTATGTTTTTAGAGCATGTGCAGCGCCATCTTGTGTCAGTACAGAACGTGACCTTTTTTTTGTATGTATTTTAATGATTTACACACAATAATTATACAGTCATTCGTTCATGTTTTCCTTCCACATCCAGCCCTTGTGTTGTGTTTGATACCAAACTCTTTTGCATATGTACCTAAATGCTGGTACAATTAGAGGATATTTAAAGTGAGTTTTTTGGAGGCGTGGGTAACTAAACCAAAGGAATTCCTTGTTTGGACGCAGTGATTTCTGTTTTTCTCAGCATAACCTTTAAAAGAGGTGACTGCTTTTGTTTTTTCAACCCCAAATACAATTTACACAGTACGGTGTTTACTAAAATTAAATGCACGTGTTTTGATGCTCCCGTCTGGAACTCTGTGCATCCTTGCTGCATGCGAATAAAGGTACAGTGGATATAAATCACTGCATGCTTAAAGGCTGATTTACACCATGGAGCCCTGCTCTAAAAACTCCCAGATTTAACCCTGTGGTTCCTGGCTGTTGGCTAGCTGAACCGGGAATGCGCACCTGTTTGAGTCAGGAGTGACGGTGGCTTGAGTTTTTCCTTCTGGGATCAGTGCAAAGCCCATGCGCTCAGATGTTATAGAACTATGGCAGGCCGCTTTAACAGAAAATGGGGTTCACCACACTTACATTCCAGATACCTGGAATTGATTCGCTTTACAATTTTATGCACTATTCATTCACACCTCAATCATATTTGGTGGTGAGCTACTAATGTAGCCACAGCTGCCCTGGGGCAGTCTGACAGAGGTCACCATTCACACAACCACATTCACACTAGGCAACGTGGGGTTAAGCGTCTTGCCCAGGGACACACGACAGCATGCGCTCAGATGGGGACT
>VOQJ01026548.1:9342-19523 GCA_015052665.1 Apistogramma diplotaenia | reverse complement strand
GTTGTTGAGAAAATGGTGCCATATTTTGTTTTGTCTATTTTTTTAAGCTTTTTTTTTCTCCTTATGGATGACAGCAGGTTTCTGATTGGCCACCTCTGTATGTTTAACGGTACAGATAGCTAGCTGCTTAATAACACTGAGGCGACTAAAGATTAACTGAGTTTGATAACGAGGCTATGTCAGTGGATGTCACTGAATTGTTACCTTTGTGGTCATTGTCTAATATTTGGAATCTTTTGCACGGTGTTGATGAAGTTGAAATCTTTGAGGAGCTCAGAAATGTAACATACATAGTTATCTGATCTGTAGTGGTGGCTGAAACCTGTCACTTAATGAATTATTGTTGTAAAGAAATGCACTGTAAAAATTAAATCCCATGGGTTAAATAAAGGATTATATCATGGATCTGTTTGTTTTTTGGTTTTTCAGGTGTGTATTGCCAAGCAAATGTTAATATTGGATAAAGGGAACCTATCAATACAAAATGCACTTTTTAATTGAGGAGAGCAGCTATTCAAACCTACCTGGCCCTTTGTAGGAAAAGTCCCTACTTGGATCATGAATTAAATGTGATTAACCACTTAGTTTTCAAAAAAGTTCAATTTCAGTTTCCACACAGGCCTGATTACTACCAGACCTGCTGAATGACAAAGTGAAGCTAAAAGATCTGAACATGCAGAACATCATGCTACCATCTAAAACAGCTGAGCCTCCAGCTGAGAAACTTCTAAAGCTGACCTCTATAATTATGAAGCCATTTCTAAGGCTTTGGGACTCCAGTGAGTTGGCGCAAAAATGGCGTCTGTGGGAGAGTTCCTAAAGAACACAAAGGCTCGTCTCACACTTACAAAAACCCACTATGATCCAAGAATTGGTACGACCAGAGACAGAAGCCAGGAGAATGAAACTGTTCTTCACTGAACCAACCAAGTTAAGACCAGACTGACCAACATGTGCACTGCCTGGGTTGATTACAAGAAAGCCTATGACTTAATGCCTAGAACTATACAAGATCAGTGTCAAGCCACTGACCTCAAGACAAGAAAGCCCCTTATGGAGCCCCTTCCCAAAACCCAGTACTCTGAGGCTGTACGCTAAGTGGGGAAAAAAGGAGGCTGAGGACTAGTGAGTGTCAGAACCACCCTGGATGAAATTAAGATCCATGAATACATCAAGAAGATGGCCACAGAGGATCATGTGCTCAGTGGATGCCACAGACTGCAGAACCCCGAGAAAGAACAGGAACCATCATGGATGGATGGCATGTACCATTGGCAGAAGAAATGGCTGATAACAGATCCTGTCAGTGGCTGGGCTGAAAGACAGCAGAGGCACTAAATATGGCAGCACAAGAACAAGCTCTAAGTGGTAGTGGACAAGCAGGGGAGGAAAGCCTGAGTGATGGCGACATCAAGAAGCTTGGAGGACAAAGACCGCCACCAGGACGAGAGGAGAATTTTTTTCATTTTTTTACAGTTACTTTCAAATGTTGTCTTAACCCAGCAAAGCCTGTGACTGTACATCAAACCTTTGATGTGACAGTGAATTGGACAATAATATTTACTCTTTGCCTTCACTGGGTGAAGCTGCTGGGACTACACAGGGGGACGTGCCTTAGCTGGCTGAGGTGATGGATCTGAATTGGCTGGAGCTGCTTGGACCCCTTTAAACTTGCTTGAAATTCTAGTTTGAATTTTATCCTACGTAAAGCCAAAGAAGCACATACACGGGAAAAAATGAACCAAATGCAACTTTACTTATCAATTTACCATATACATGATGTACACGCATGTTCTGTTCCCATTTATAGCTCAGGCTTTCAGTACAATGCAGAGTCATGCCACCTGCAGAAATACTGTTCTGCAGTGGCTGCATGGATAGGACAAGCAGGACAGAACACTAGTGGATGATTTGTTGGTGTCTGGGTAGAATCATCTGTTTCTGAATGTTAGGCCAGAGAGATGGTCCAGAAGGAAGCTTTGATGGGGTCGGGTCCACGTTCCCAGTGTCCAGACTGACAACAGACTAAACTGGAAGACCAACAGAGTCGCTGTATACAGGAATGGGATAAGCAGGCTCTATTTTCTAAGGAGATGTTTCGATGTGTGCAGCAAAGAGATTTTCTATTATGTGGCAGTAAGCAGAGTGGGAGCACTGTGATGTGCCCAGGGAGCAGCGTCAGAGCCGGTGACAACAAAGTGATCAGGAAAGCTGGCTATGTGATTGGCTGAAAAACTGACACCTTTGAAGCTGTCGTGGAGAGGTTACCAAGCAACCTGATATCCATCATGGATAATCCTGACCAGCCTCTGCACCACTTACTGGGCAGCACCTTCTCTGACAGACTGATTCAGCCCCACTACCACATGCTCTTACAGCTCAGTACACCATAGAAATAAAAACTTGAGCCGTAATTTATTTCCAGGGAGCAGACTTTCTTGTAGTTTTTAAAGCAGTTTTGAGCAACAGTTCTCCGGGCTTTCTGAGGCTCTTTCAAGCTCTTTGGACGTTCCAGTTTGTTTGTCTGATTGCTTGCTTGTTAGTTTAAGCAGCACTGGCCTATGAATCAAACATAAAAAGGCATCTACCTTACACGATGAACCCGTTTTCTGCACATAACAGACAACTCAGAAACTTAGAAACTTTGTTACTACCAAGAAAGAACATATTTGGTCCCGTTTCTTTGGCTGAATCTGCAGATCTAGATGAACGATAGAAGTGATGAGCCTAAAACAAAACAGATGAAAAACATAATTAATAATACATAACTTTGAACGGTAACATTCAACAATAAGCTGGTGAAAAACGAAATACTTCTGTGAGCACTGAGTGAAATGGAAGAAACACCAGCGCTCTTCTTACATTTCTCCACTAGATGGCGTTTTATTCATTACGGAAAACAAAGAGGCGTTTCCGCTTTCAGCAGCAACTTTCAGCCAATCAGAGCAGACGATCGTTACACAGTTTTACGGTTCTAGATTACTCAGATTCCTTACTGAGTAAAATTCGTCATTAAGAACAAAAAACAGGCATTTTCTTCGTAGAAGCAGAAGAGGAACCTACACCGTTATGGCACACGTGTTTTGGATCGTCACAAAGCTTCATCATCACTGGTTTCCGTTTCAGTTCAACAGTTAAAATTCATTGAATTTAGGAGCAACTCGTGCTGATGTCATCCACTGTATTCGCTCAGCATGGTGAATAATTCGGGCTGAGGTTATTCCAGGTTTCCACTTAGTGACTGAAAATAAAGATGACAGCTCAAACCTTACCGTGAGAAAGCTGAAGAGAGATTTCGGGATTTTATTTTATTTTTTTTGCAAAGCTTCGAAATAACCGGACACTTTTTTTGGGCAGTGTCCAAAGTGTTAACTTTTTTTTTCCCCTCAGACTTTCACCTGATATCCCATTAAAGATGCGAGTATCTCAGGTGAAAGTGCAGCTGTGTGCCATCCTGTCTGTGTCCTGATTTGCTCTCACACACATTTTATTTCTCTTCTACTAGTAATCACATGCTTTTAAATGAGATACTGAAATATGGCAGGCTGAACTAAATGTATAAAGAAAATGCATTAAGTGAAGCTGTGCAGCATTATCAGTTATATGTAATATCATAAACATAGCAGCATGTCGCATTTCTGCTGCAACAATCTGACTAAAGGTCAAAAATATTCACATAAAATACACACATAGGAATATTATAAATAATAATTTCACCGATTGTGTCCTCAAGCAGTATTCATGTATACAAAACAGAAAGAAAAAAGCATAACTGATAAAAGTCATGCACATTCATATAAATATACCATAAGAGGGGAAGAAAGGAATTTGTGAGCAGAGGTTTAATAAATACTTACCAGCATGTGCAGATACGTTTAAATGCACATGTATGAAAGAGAGGAAACCTGTGTATAGTGCATGTTAAATCATGAATTAAATGTGATTAACCACAGTGAGAGCTGAACCTGGAACAGTGGAGAACCTTCCCAGGAGACAGACCTGCTAAATTACTCCAAGAGTGTATCAGTACCAGGAGGTCACAGAAGAACCCAGAACAACATCTAAAGACCTGCAGGCCTCACTTATCACCGTATCAGTAAAGGTCAGAGTTCATGAGAAAGAGACCGGGCAAATATGGCATCCATGGGAGCTCCAAGGAGAAAACCACTGCTGACCAAGGACACAAAGGCTCGTCTCACATTTACCAAAACACATCTTGATGATCTCCAAGACATTTGGGAAAACTTTCTGTGGACTGACGAGAGAAGCTGAACATCAGGAAGGTCTGAGTCCTGTTACATCTGCGTAAAACTAACAGCATTTCATAAAAGAGCATCATAGCAACAGATGGTCTGGGGCTGCTTTGCCGCTTCGGGACGACTTGTTGTAACTGATGGATCCACGAATTCTGCTTTAAAACCGGACTTTAATCCAAGTGAGATGCTTTGGCATGACCAGGTCATCCTGAAACCCTCCAGTGTGGCTGAATTAATACAATTGTACAAAGCAGAGTTTTCAAATTTGATGTGAAAGACTCACTGTTAGTTATCACTAAAGCTTTATTACAGTTCTTGCAGCCGAGGGTGGCACAACCACATATCAGGTTCAGGGGACAGTCAGGTAGGTTCAGAAGGCTCCATATTTCTTATTTTGTGGGTGACTTTTCATTGTACTCATTGAATCATATTTTTAAAGGTACTAAACTCTGGGAGTTTAGTTTTTATCACTCTTCTGTCACTTTAAAGTTGTTATTCTTTAAATTCTGAATAAATCATGTTTAAGTCCAGCAGGAGATTTTATGGAGATGTCCCTCCTTTCAATATAAGCTTGTGAAACACCTTTTCTATGGACTTTTAACCAAAATATGGAAGTATTTTGCATTACATATACCACAATTTCTTGAACTCTAAGAATGTAAACTTATACCATAATGAGAAGGCGTTTCTGGGGTTAAGAAGTAGCTCGTGTTTATTTTCCAAGCAAAATCCCTCCAAGGTGAGAAACTGACAGGTTCACAAATTTCACTGAAAACGTTTCCAACCTTCATTAGTTATTTTGTTCCCTCTTTACCTTCACTCTACCTGATTTCCCATGAAAAAATGTACATAAGCTGCCAATTTTGAGCTCAGTATATTTCAAAAGAAATAAAACAACTTCTTTACGAGTGTTTGTAAACATTTTTCATTTGATATAATGTTGTGAAGTGCGTTCAAATGAATCCATCTCATTTTCAATGAGCCAAGTCCATTTTTAGCCCACGAATAAAAGACGAGTCCTTTTATTTCTAAATGCAGAAACAACAGCAGCTGGACTTGCTGGACCTTTCATCCAAAAGGCTGCCTGACGACTCTTTGGCACACCCAGGTGTGGGTGGGCTCATTAGCTTTTCAGGGTCGTTATCTTCACAAGGGAACGGTGAATTCACTTGTAAATTTAGGCCATGAAGTGACCTGTTAGCGTCACATACAACAAGGTGATAAGCTGCTAATCTGCATTAGGAAGCATGTCAGGTGGCTGAGAGTGCTTTCATGGGCATCCTTAAGGTTTTCACACCTAAAACAATCAACCTAAATGTGCCCTGTATTACCATCAGTGCAGTGACCCTTCAGGTGAGCGTTCAATGACTGTATATGTGTATGTATAAAGTAGATCAGCACCCTATAGTGTTTATGGAGATTGTGGAGACTGGCCTTTACTGGAGGCAGCAGTGAGCTGGCGGCTCTCTGCTGTGCTTCTGTGTGTAGACGCTGCCCTTTATTGGCAGTGAGTGGAGGTCAGGCAGAGGTTGAGCGGGGCACACACAGTCTGTGGTCTGGGGTGAAATTAGTTTTGTTGAACAAAGTTTCCTGTCGACCTCTTCTTCACACACATGCACATGCATTTCAAAGTATCTCAGCCTGAGAGGTATAATATTTATGCATGTATGGGTATGTGTGGGTGGGTGGTAACATCCATGTCAGCACACACATTATATCTCTTGCAGACATTGTTCTGCAGCCCTACTCAGTGATCTGAGTAGAAACCAAGGAAACAGCCTGCATTCGTCCAGTAAGACAAACATGAGAGAAATGAACTTTGCATATTTAACAGATTTTTCTATATTGAACGTCTAACAAGGCTTTTGATTTTCACTGTAACTGATGTGGGATCACAGATTTTCTTTGGGAGCATTTTGTCCTTCGTGCACTTAACATATTGAACGTTATACTCAATATAGACTTATTATAAGAAGTTGAAATTCCAAACTCTCACATAAAAGGTGCATCTCTTGACAAATTTCTCTGCCACATGCATTAACTGATGTATTTCTACAAGTTTGAGCATCATAGCTTCTGTTAGTGGCTGCATTAACCTGATCCTGGGATCCTGGGATCCTGGGATCCTGGGCTTTGTGTTTCTCTTGGGTTTAGGTATTTTGGTTTTGAGGATCAGTTGTATTTTAGTTTGGCTCTTTTGTAATATCACTTGGTTATGTAGTATTCAGTTATCATCTTTATGGACCCCTGTCTCTGAGTCCTGTGTCTCTGGTTGTCTGGTCTCCCCTCTGTAATCCCATTCTGTTCCTTCTATCTTGTCTCCATGTTTATATTATATCTGTCTGTGTCCGTATGTCTTATCTTGGTCTCAGAGTCAGTGAGAGTTCCTGTTTTATTTTGCTAGTTTTTCTCTGATTTTGGTGTTTTGCTGTGCCTCTAGTCTCTGTCACGTCCTCCCCTCATGCCTGTGTCCTTCCTCACAGTGCTTTTTTTCCTAGAAGATTCGCAGTTGTGAAATCCTACGTCCTGACCTGTTCCGCTTATATTTATTCAGCAATAAAAATGTTTTGAGGTTAAATCTTAGTTTTCAGAGTCCTGCATATGGGTCCCAACCTGCTTGCCACACACTCTTTTAATGATTACATAATGTGTGTGACTGCAGTGTGATGATGTGCCTAACCTTATATGCAAAGGGACAAGGAGAAATGAGAGCTCACGTCCCACTCTTATTTATCCCCGTGAAGGCCACCTTGAGCTACCTGCGGAGCAGTCAGTAAACCACATTGTTGATTAACTCTAACACCAAGAAGCGCTTGACTCAGTCCAGTACAATGACTGTACCGCACTGACAGGCCCTTTCTTATCAGAGCTCTTTTCGGTGCCGTGCTTTATTAGAGGCGATGCCCGAAGGGGGAGGGGCCACACTTTCTTCTCTGTCAGGGTTTGGTGATAGATAAGTACAAGACCACCTCAAGAATGCCATCACATTGGAAAAAAACAAGTCATTGTGTTGCCTTCCACCGGTCGAGTCAGAGACGCTCCAACATGCTGCGGCTCATCGTGCCAGTTCTCCTGGCATCCTTTTGGACAATCTGCACAGAAGCAGGAGGTAAGTCTGTTTTCATTCATGCTTGGAGAACATGTATAAAATAAATCTGCCTGCTTTTTATTTTCAGTCCGAACATTTTTCCTGCCACTGTTTCAGTCCTAAATAGAAAGAAAGAAGATAACCGGGTGATGAGATCTTTATTTAGTTTTATTTTATGGTCATTTTTTGCCTTTTAATATCACTATTTCTGCGACTTTGTCTAAATTAATGTTAGATTAAATATACTTGATCCTCTCCACTAATAAACAATACCATGAAATGAGCGCATACCGAATGCGTCTCTGTGGTGAAGTTGTCTTTTGCCATGACAGACGCTGTATTCGGTTAAATAAGTTAATATATTTTGGCTAGAAATTTAAAAAGGAAAAAGAACAAGAATATAAGCTGCGAAGAGCTGAAGCTCCCCCAATGAAGGCGAAGCGAACATTCCCGAGAGCACCAAATGTCCCCCCCTGCGAAGCGCTCCACCTGTCCCGTCCATCACGCCTCGGGAACACCGGCCGTGTGAGCGTGTGTGTGCCCGGCAGGCTCGTCTCATCTGCACCTTGATATTTACACCGCTGAGCTGCTTGTTCAAGGGCAGGGAAGGATACAGAGATCCTGCATCAGCTGAGCCCGACACAAAAACAGGCAGAGCCCAGATTCCCTCGGAAGCTCTGGGTTTCAGACACCCCCCCTCTCTCCCTCTCCCGTGCACCTGCTCGGAACCACCGAGCCAATGATCGACGTTTGCGTCCCAGCTGCCGCAGAGAAACGCGTCACGAGCAGCTCCAGAGTCTCCAAATTCACAGCGGCGGATGACGCGGCACGAACTCCCGCTGAGCGCTCGTTCACACGTGTTTAAGCCCCAAATAACCACTTTTATGAGTGACGGAAGAAAACGTGATCAAATGTGTTCTTCAGATGCAGTTTGGCTGCTCGGCAATTTAATTAAAGGGATAAACTGCGATTCTTAAAAGAAAAATAATTATATATGTTTGAATTAAGTGAGTGAAATTATATGAAATGCTCCCCATCATCAGAGCGTGATGTCCTTTCGGTGACTTATTCCATGTTGAATGGAGCAGCGCTGAAAGCTGCAGGGCTTCATATAGCTGTCCGCTCCAGCGTCCCACAGACAGGCGCGCAAATCACAGCGGTCAAGTGAGCCCTCCAGCGAGCGCTGGAAGCCTGAACAGAGACATTTCTTTCTCTATCGAGTAAAAAGAGACAAAAATCTCCCTCAGTGCCAAATCTCGAGCCGGATAGATGACTGCCAGTTTCAATCTTCCCTTTAATCTGAAATGCTTTATAAGTGCCGTTTGTGATTGGCTCTGCACGGCGCGCGCATCACAGTGCCATAAAAAGCTCCTTCTCCGTGTGCCTGGGCTCACGCTGCGCTGTCAGATGTGTCGGCAGACGGCTTGTTTGTTTTCATTTCGCTGCCTTTTCTATGTGACAGTCTCAGTTCGCCCTCCCGGCGCAGCTCTCGTTTTCTCTCTCTTTTTTAAATCATTGATGTTCGCTTCCTTTGCGTCGCACAAAGCTCAAAACCGGACGCCGATTGGTTGCGAATTGTGCGGACCGAAACCTGATTGGTTGAAATCTGAAGAAGCGAGAGTGAGGCTTAAAAATAGTTGTTCGGACAACAGAGGTAGTTTCTTAAGCAAAGCGAGCAATGGCGCTCTGTGAAATAACCTCTGGAAAACGTTACGTGGTAGTGGATTTAAAAAAGTAAGATCGAAGTAGTTAAGTTTGTCTTTCTTTGGTACAAGCTAATGTAGTATTAGTCTCTGTAATATGCACTGGAAAAAGGATTTATTTTGCCTCCTCTTTAAAAAGCTTATTTACGTGAATCATTTCAATGGTGGTGGATTCAAAAATGCATGAAAACACTGATAAAAATGTACCAGGACCCGAAAACCCAGAGCTGTATATTGTCATCATTAAAAAAAATGTACCACTGTGAGCAAACATTATTTGCTTCATATCAGATCTTTGTCTTTGGTGGCTCTCATGTTCTATAAAATGCAGCTACTGACCGATGACTGAAACTTTTTATTATTATTATTATTATACAGCTCAGTTCAACTCACTTCAGTTTTATTTATAAAAGACCAGTTCACAACAGTCGTTTATATTGCACTCTAACACTCATACATTATTAGAGAGAGAACAGCAACATTAGGTGATCTTACCCATGGCTGATGGTGAGGAGGAAAAACTCCAGGCTCAGGGAGTGATAGGCTCAGTCGAGGCTTATAAGTGCATGAGGAGTGAAACAAAGTGAGTGGAGAAGTGCTCACTGCATCATGGGAAATCTTTATTTCTGATCTGAAAACTATAAAAGGGGCCTGACTCCTGAAGCCAAACCAGGTGCCTCAGAAGAGGGGCCTGAAAGCTGAAGGCTTTTCCTGCCTGCACTGTGAGAGTGAACTCCTATAGGCACACTATGGTACTATGAAGTCTTTAAAAATGACGGGCCCTGTCATTCAGCACGTTGTGTGTGATGATTTTAAATTCAAGTCAAAGAAACTGATAAATTCTCTCCACCTCACAGTTATTCAGAACAGTTCAGCTGCAGCTCATCTTTGCAGCACTCAGACAGCTGTGGAACAAAAAGTAACAGTTAGCATCCATGTTCAGGACGCAACAGCCGAGGCTTGAATAATTACAATCCTCGATTATAACCATCAAACAGGCTGAGCTTAATTAGAAATTTCAGTATTCTTAGACCACACACACACACACACACACGCACACACACACACACACACACACACACACACACACACACACACACACACACACACACACACACACACACACCTACACAC
>VOQJ01026535.1:10018-26278 GCA_015052665.1 Apistogramma diplotaenia | reverse complement strand
AGAAGAACAGGAAGGCCAGGATGGAATTTGCCAAGAAGTTTTATGGACTGATGAGACAAAGATAAACCGTTACCATGGTAACAGAGAGGCTAAAGTTTGGAGAAAGAAAGGCTCATGATCTCAAACATATGAGCTCATCTGTGAAATAGTGGAGGTGATGTCATCGCTTGGACTTGCATGGCTCCTTCAGGGACGGGCTCATTAATCTCACTGATGATGTCACACATGGTGGTGGCAGTATCATGAGCTCAGAAGTCTACAGAAACGTTTTGTCTGTTAATTTAAAGAAAGATACAACCAAACTGAGTGTGATCCTTCATCACACAGCAAGAAAATGACACAAAACACACTGCTGAAGCTACAGAGGAGCTCATCAGGGGCAAAACAGCTCAAAACCTGGAAAAGCACCACAGAAGAAGAATGCAAATGTTCATATCAGTGGATGATTTTCAACTATATATTAAGTCTTATTCACTTTAATCTATTTTATCCATTCCAATATGTTTGCTCACTAAAAAATGGACCAAAGGTGCCATCTTCCAAACTGTGCATCAGATCCAGATCCAGATTTATCTTTTAAACCCAAATGTTTACATTCTACAGCAAAAATAAATGGATTGGCCTCGCTGTTCCAGTACTTCTGGAGGGGAGTGTAGCAGATATTTGAGGAAATTTTAGATAATTGTAGATCTTTTTTATTATTGGAATTAACTTTAATTTCAAGTCAAGGCCATGTTTATAAAAGTTTTTTTTCTGTACATAAAAATATAGTTAGCTGTGTGAGAACTTTTGAACCCATCTCATCAAGATAACTATACTCCAGAAGACAGAACTCAGAGCATTCTTTGCAAGGAAACTGGATTTCTCCTTATACAGTATGTTAGCAGATACAGGTGAATCAGATGGAGCTTGAAATGGATCCAGACCTGAAATATTTCAGTGCCCTCATTGGGTGCATCACATACAGTTATATACAGGTCAGATGGTTACATACACTCTTCATGAACATGAATGTAAATTTAGGCTTTTGAACTGTTGCTTTTCCAGGGTGCAGCGATTATAAAGCTCACATCTTTAATGACTCTAAAAAAAATTGTTTATACAAGTTGAAATTTATCTTGGAAATTTACACAGGGACAAAACTTTATATACTGACTCAAATATGTACATGCACCCACTTAAAGCTTTTAAGAAGTGGTGCTGAAAGTATTTTTTAAGTTGACAAGTCCTGTTAGCTTCTCGTTAGTGATCATGACTGACAAGAACTGGCAGTTTCTTTTTGATAGTATAAAACTGATTTGTGTGACAACACTCATTGGATTGGCCAATGCTTTCAATAGGAAAGTCCAAGAAAGGTCTCCTGTAGATTCCAGGATCATCAGGTTAAATCAAATGGCAGGTTTCTCCTCAGGCCAAAGCTTTTCTGCAAAGGTAAATATACAGTTATAAGTTAGAGTTACATAAATCATAGATGTACATTTTGAACATTAGACACTTTACACAAGCAGCAGTGAAAATATTGTGTAGAAAAAGGTTAATTGTAACCATTTTTATAGAATGCTCATGGATTTCTGATAGAAACGGATGTATCCTTATTTAAGTGGCTTTGAGAGTGTGACAGGAAGTTCATTGACCACACCTCCGACCATAATTTGAGGACCATTGTTTTTAATATTCTGAGGGTACCCATAATTTTTTATGATGGCTTGTAATACCCATCCAATGTTGATAAACATGGCAATAAAGAATCCTGTGGTATCTGTAAGGAGATGTGAGATACTGGGCTCCGTATAGGTCAATGGTGGCGCTGCTGCAGATCTGCAAGAAGGTCCCATTAATTTTTTGTTGCCAGTTGCATAGATAACCCATATGGTCAATCATTTGGACCTGTCAAAGCCATGGGATCTTCAAAAGATTTTAGATAATTAAGGGTAAAGGTAAAGGCCTCCCCCTCAGCACAGAATGGGTTAAAAATTAAACATAATTTTTTTTCTCCAGTCATCTTAAACCGTTATCGTGTAATATCAGATTTGGATGTGATGATTTCACGCTGTTCCTGTCTGGAGCTGTTCTTAAAGGATATGATGCAGTCAATCCATTCTGGTAAAAGAACAGCTTCAATAATTCATTAAAAGGCTGAAATTATCACGACATTCATATCCATGATGAGTGTATACAAACTTCTGTCCATAACTGTATCTATTTATACTTATGTAAAATTTACTGGGGAGATATTTACCAGAGGCCAACACTTTCGAACACTGCACCATAAGAAGGTTTCAGAAGATACAAGCAGCAAAATGAACAATAATAAGACTTTAACAAAGACTCTTTAATCTCAAAGAAATGTCAGAGTTACCATCAGCCATAACATCTGTCCTATCATAAACCACCCGGCATGGAGTCATATTTATTTCTTTGCTCCTGACGTATTGTGTAGATGCACTCTGACGGCTTTTAACCACATATAGGAATTAAATAGGATTCACTTTCATATTGGGAAAATGTTTTGATCATTATAACTGTAGAAATGCTGCATTTGATTAAGTCTGTGATGATGAAGTTTAACCTCACAGAAGCCAGTGATCTTCTGAGAATGCTTATTCATTGTTTGTACTGTTGGATTAATTCCCCCACTCAAATACGTTAAGAAAAAAAAAGTAGTATATTTAGTATATGTAGTATAAAGCCTGTCTACAGTTACACAAGAATATCAATCTGAATTTCAGGTGTGGTTCATCGCAATGGGGAGTTGTTCTGCATTGCTTTAAATATGCACTTTCTTGAATTCGGACTGATCCTGCACAGAAGCAGACAGTGGGCACGGCAGTCTCGGAGTACATTGCACAGTTGTCTTAATTTCATCACAACAAGCACAGGGTGATTATTGACAAACTAATGATTTTCTGGTGCCTGTGTGTCAATGGTTTGTTTCATGTATAGGCGGGGCTGCGTGGGAGAAACGGACCCTGCTATCATGCAACAGAGTGATATGCTAATGTCTTTGCATCAACATGGAGCCTACTGGCATGAAGCACTGGAGCCAAGGATGTACCCAGGAGACATGAATCATTTTGGTGTCCATGTTCTCATCACTTGACCAACAGGATAACCTACTGAATCCATGGTGTGTTCCTTTGAGTTTTGTATTCTTTGGGTGCTTAAGAGACCTGTTCTTTTCAGTATGATGGTCCCATCAATTCTGTGTTTAACTGTTGGAAAGCAAAGTGGACAGCTGGCAGCATGCTGCAAATGACTTTTATTTGGTTTCTGAGCAGAGGGGAATGGTATGTTTATGATGAATGTATGCATTATTTGGCTTTGCTCACCAGAGGGTAATTTGCAATGTTAAACCATCCCATGAGTTATAGCGTTGGAGATAGTTCATGTGATATTTGCTTAGGATTTCTCACAGGTCGTTAAAGAACGTCAGCATTGCTAACAATAATAAAAGACTGAAGATAACTAATAGTTTAAGCAGGGGTAGATGCCAAAGTACGCTTTTCCCAGGCCACTGTACTTCTTCAGTTGTTTGCAGTTAGAGCGCTTCATTTTTGCACTTTGCTGAAAAGGTAGAAGCTCAATGACGTGCCGAGCACATCGTTTATTCTCTGGCTGTAAAGAAGTAGAAAAATGTATGTTTGCCATTTCTGTCATTGCACGTGGCAGTGTGTGTGCCAAACTGTCACAACCTGTGGAAGCCACTGTGCTTTTGTGTGATTTCAACTTGTATTGCAGATTGCAGTGTTTGTCTCCCGGTGCTCTTTGATCATGTATCAACGCAGAAGCACAGAGATTCCCAGGTGGCACACAGGGGGAAACTCAGGATCCACGTTATCTCCTTTTTAAACCACTGCAGTTGTACATATTTCAGCCTCGAGTATAAATGGTTACAGGAATGTGTTCACATCACAGTTTGCACCAAGTGTCAAAAATGGTGTGTATTGAATTATAACCTCAAACTTTCTTTATTGCTGCAAAAAGCAGAATTATTTATTTATTTTATATGGACTCAACTGAATTGCTGCTTGTTCTCCATGACTCGCCAATAAAGTCACGTCATGGTCTGCTCCTTGTTTTTGTGAATCTTTTGGTTGCATTTTTTTTTCCACTGTGTGCTTTCATATCACCAACCCTGGAGCTCCTCTGGGTGGCTTGGACATCATTAAAAACTCGACTGACGTGTGCATGGAGCATACTGACATTTACTCACAGCTGCACATTCGATGCTCGAACAGCCTGTTTTGTCTGGAGTACATGCCAGCCATTAAGAATATGAGAGAATGATGAGAGCGAATCAATGAGTGTGTGAGAGGGAGAGGCAGTAACACAGAAACAAAATAGCCTTGCTCTCATTGGCGGGACCAGGGTCCCAGCCGAGCCCGACAGCTCATCTCACAGCTTCAAAAGCACGATGGAAAAATTCCAGTGTCCCCAGTGTGTACGTTTGAATCTGCTGTGACCAGACAGTGTTTTCTCTGCAAATGCCCCCACAGCTCACGTGGCCCATTGATAGATTGTTGGAACATGTCTAACATTTCTGTGTTAGACTCCACAAACCAATAATTCCCCTATGACATGAACTGGCCACTCCTCCGGTGCTTAAACACATCACAAACCCCAACAAACAGGCCACGAAAGAAGGACTCAGCCAGGACACCAGTGAGCCAAAATAATGTTATGTTTTAGTTTAAAGTGGGTTTACATTTCTATAGTGCTTTTATAGTCCTACTAACCACTCAGAGTGCTTTACATTATAAGCCATATTTATTTAGCATCCACGCCAGTTTACCCTCACCACACAGAAAGCCTCAGGAGGGTTCACACCTAGTCCATCAGTGCTGTGAGCCATTAGTCCGAACCACTGCACAACTGTTCAACTAAAACCAAAAACCCACAGCAAAGGCACATCCAGTGTAAAAAAGGAATTTGACCTCATTTGTTTAGTAAAAGGAAATCATGGTTTTTATAGACTGTGTTTACAGCTCATTCTGAGGTGAACTCGTGCTGTGGAAAAGGTGTAGTTACGATGGGCTGAAACTGATCTCCATTTGCAAAAGGCATATTTCAAAAGTTTGTGATATTGAAAGATGCGTTTCTTATTATTAGTTTACTAAATTATGAATTTTCCACAGAAGTGATGTGCCATCTGTAGATATTATGTTTATATTGAGTAGTAATAGCACCATGACAGGCTCTGTTCATGCTGTCACAAACAGTGAAGCTCCTGGGAGGACACGTGTACAGTAGCTGCTATGACACCTTCCACCACTGGAGCCATGTTTGCATTTACTTTCTGCATATTCTCTGTAGTTCCTCTCCCAGGCCATCATGTGAAATGCTTACACCTCTTGCTGAACTGGACTCGTGTGGTTTTGTGTATTCAAAATTGTGTCTGCCATTTGTACTTAGGGGCCATAACCGTGGCAACAATATACTCGATTTCTTCACCTGGTTGCTAGCTAGTTGGTATGTTCCTTGGGTCTCACCCTGCTGTGTGTGTTCTTCTACTTTCTTTTCTTTTAGTTTCACTGTGAACCGTCGTTTTTCAGCTGCCATTACCACCTCATCCGTGGCAGGCAGCATATGGCTGTAGCCACAGGCGATCGGTGAACAGCGAGCTCTGATCCTCTTCTTTCAGAGATGAACTGAGGACAGAATCCTTGTTTCTTGCTTTGGTAAAAGGCCTGCTGGTTGGTTGTTGCCACAGCCTTGATTTTTCCACCTCTTTCCACCCAGCTGGTCCATGGGAATAACTGTCCCATTCTTGCATGGGATCACAATGGAATCATTGGATGTTCTTTATCTTACAGTATGAAGCGCCTTAATGTTTTATAGAAAGTAGAAGAGAAAGACTTGGTGTGAAGTTTATTCATTACGCTGCACTTTTCTTGTCTTACAGCAGCTGTGAATTGTTACTATTTAAGAAAGGACCTATGGAAAGCCTATGTGTATCCAATGCACATGTATTAGAGATGTGATCTATAAAGCATCTGTGCACTGACTTTATCTGGGGACTTGACAGCAGTGTGTGAGAAAGAATGCTGGTACTGGCAGCAGCGTCATGTACTATGAAATAATTTGATGAAATAAGAAGGACGACTGTTGGTTGCTGTCCCGGGCAGCACTAACCTCTTGGTTTGCTTGCATGGCTGGCACAGGGGCAAAGTTTGTTTCCACTAATAGCTCGTGGTCCAGTTTGCAGCAGCAGTCAGCACTTTATCCTCCTTCTCGTGTGTGTTTAGTTTCCCTTTGGGTCAGCGTCTTGGAATAATGGATGTGTTTCTCTGATCTCGTGTGTGTGTGTGTGTGTGTGGCCAGCAGTTGAGTGATTGATGTTTTGTTCCATATGCCAACAATGGAGTTACAAGTGAACTTGCAAAGATTCAGCAGCTACTACAGCTCTTTCTACTGTGCTCTGCTTTCATCCTGCTCTGAAACACCAAAATACAATTTAATATAATCCACAATAATCTTTCTTCCATTTTTTATCTTATCAGTTATTCCAAGATGAAGATTGACACCAGCCTGACTATGTCCCAGCTTCCAGAGGCCCTGTCCCAGGCAGGCCTTCAGTTTGCTGTGGCTACTGAGGAAGACTTTGATGAAATCATGGCTATGAGCCAGGACATCTATGGAGGCCTTGACTATCTCCCTACTAGATACACCAGTTGGCTGCAGGAAACCAATCGCACAGTTATATTGGCACGCAAACAGGGAAAAGTGGTAAGTTCGAGGAGTAGCAGCTGTGATAAGAATAAGATAAATGGCTATAAAGTATCAACCTGTGGTATTCGTGCAGTTCTGATACATGCCCTCCACCCCTCCACCTGATGTGCACCACTCGAAACATGTAATGGACAAGACGACTTTTACAATAAAATGTGTTTCTCACTTTGCTGTAACCAGCAGGCTATCAACGCGTAGCTTCATTTCGCTGCAGGTCAGTTTTAAAATGCAGGCAGTCACTGCTACAATCTGTTTCACAGCAACTGCTCTGTTTTATATTTCCTTTGTTTTAGCATAACTAATACCACACTTTATCCAAAGTTCATTTTAAGATGTTCCACAATGCTTGTATTCAACAATAATTCAATTATTTAGATGTGTTGGGGACTGTGCTATTTGGAATATATCTACCTTCATGAAATTACCTTTATGAAATTATCAAAAATAATTAGTAAAATTAATAAAACCTCTGAACTTCATTTTGACTACTTATTTAATTCAATTCAATTCAATGTTATTTATACAGCGCCAAATCACAACAAACAGTCGCCTCAAGGCGCTTTTTATTATAAGGTAAAGACCCTACAATAATTACAGAGAAAACCCAACAGTCAAACCGACCCCCTATGAGCAGCACTTGGCGACAATGGAAAGGAAAAACTCCCTTTTAACAGGAAGAAACCTCCAGCAGAACCAGGCTCAGGGAGGGGCAGTCATCTGCTGTGAGCGGCTGGGGCTGAGGATTTATGTAACTCTAACTTATAACTGGGAAAAATAGTTGAAAATGAACAATTTTTTTTCACCATTATTTCTGTTGTTGTAGGATGGGATCAGAATCTTTCCCGTAGTATCCAAAATAGTGTTGAATATCAAAGATTTTCCTGGGTGTCAGCATGGGTTTTTTTTGTCATCGTCTCCATTGTTCTTGTAGATTGCTCTGGAGTCTGTCTGTGTCATCGATGATGGAGAGACGATGCTGGTGGAAGGTCTCCGTGTTGCCCCCCAGGAAAGGGGCAAGGGCGTGGCGGGGGTTCTGCTACGATTTTGCGCTGAGCTGATTAAATCCAAGTATCCGGAGGTCAAAGTAAGCCGCTTGACCCGTGATGATCAGCTTGGACCGAAGGACTTTGAAAAGTACCGCATCATAACGAAACAGGTAAAGAAAAGCAGCCTAAAACTGCTTTTGTTAGCATATCTGTCCTTGTGGTTAACATCTCTTTGTTTTTAGTGGCCAACAAAATGAAAGCAAAACATCACGGGGCTCTTTAGGCGCTTTGCTAGATTTTGGTGGTGAAGTACCATGAAATCAAGCTTTCGGCTTCTGTCTCTCCAGGGAATTCTGCTGGTGCGCTTTAGAGCTGAAGACCTCAAGCTGCGTCTGTCTGAACTTGGACTAGAAGGAGCCAATGAATCCACTTTGTCCACCTTTTGCTCCAGTCCTCCTCCAGTGCGTCTTGACCATACAGCAATCCGCCAGCTTTATCTGACCACTGACCTGATGCTGGGGGTCCTCCCTAATGCCACCATCATTCAAGACTGGCAGCCATTCAAGCTTATGCAGAGTAACATGGCCATCCTATTAAAGAAGGAGATTGACTGGATGGTGGATGATGTGTCCAATCCTACTGTGGCCAGCCTCTGTACCTTCCCTTTCAGGGTTCCCATTGGAGATGACTGGTTAGTGTTTCCCCTTTAATTATTGATAAGGCCAAGTGCTTGTTACTAGTTATAAGGACAGGGAAAGTTTTTCTGAAGAAAGTGTGCACACGGTGACATGAACTGTGGTAAACCACATCATCTTTTGCACAAGAACTGCACAGTACACATCATTTCTTTAATACCTTCATTCCATTTAGAAATAAGTTTACTTTTAAGAACTGAAACTGTTTTCCCACAGTCAACTGATGCCTTGCTTTTTAAACCAGGTATTATCTGAACATCGACATGTTTGGCAAAGACCTCAACCTGGCTCGACAGCAGTTCTTGTGCCACCTGCAGCGCCACACTGCCACCCTGAAGGGTCACGTGATGTGTCAGATGTTCCTAGACCCGCCGCTCTGGAAGTCCATGGCCGAATTCTGCTGCAACACCTTGAGCGTGGAGCTGGTGAAAGAGTATACCGAGCAATGTGTGGTGGAGTGTGATCTCGTCTAGTTACAGAAGGTGGATGGAAATAAGTGGAAGCTGTAGTGGTACGACAGGAGGGAAGACGGGTTTAAGCAACAAGGAAGTAACATGAAATCAATTACACTTATTAAACAAATGCAACACTGTACTGAGGAGGAAAATCAAGTAAACAAAATGTAGTTTCAGATATAAAACAAAACTTTGAAGAATGCAGAAAAACAAAAACATGATGGGAACTAAATTCATTAACACATCATGTAATCAACTACAATAGGTCTGTGACAAATACTGAATTTATAAAGTTTGTAATAATTAATCGTGTTAGAGAGGTGTTGGTTTTGCTACTGAGGTGTATTTAATATGCTGTTTCCCTAAAACACAGCGAGTGAAGGCACAAATACATCTTGCCATGGATTTAAAATGGACTTCTGGAGAACATCCTAAAACACTGTTTTAAAGCATTTTCAAAGAATGATCAAGAGACCCAGCGAGTAAAGTACAATGTGAATACACGTGAGGATTATTGGGTTTGTCAAGAGGTCATGGAATCAGTCAGGAGTGCACATTTATGTGACAAGGTCCTTCAAAGTTTATAAAAAAAGGAAAACTTGAATGGGAGTTCTTTAATTTCACTGAAAACTATTTATTTTTGTCATTGTTCTAAGTCCTGAGTGGGCCCTGTTCCCCATTGCAGAGGCGAGCCTGGGGAAGCTTTTCTCACGCTGCTCGCAGTGATGTGAAATAGAAGTTCTGCAAACAACATGCAAAAGCTCTTTTTTCTAAAAATAAATATAATTACCCTTAGGACATCGCAGACCTTTCAATTCAATGTTCTCGGTGTAAATGGAACTTCTAAATATGTATAAAGGTTGAGTTGGGTTATTAAATCTGCACAGCTCTAAAGGCACTTTATTAAAACTATCCTGGAAGGCTGTGTCTACATTAGAATGAGGAGGAATAGTTTAAGATCAAATACAGTGCCCTCCATAATGTTTGGGACAAAGACACAAATTTTATAGTTTTGCTCCTGAACCACCACAGTGGGCTGTAAATCAAACATTCAATATGTGATTGAAGTGCACTGTCAGCTTTAATTCGAGGCGTTTACAAAACATTCACCTGCTTTCAGTGGTTCAAAATGAATGGGACAGTTGACTGACAAGTAGTTCCATGGCAGGGTGAAGCCTGCTTCCTTGTTATTTTGCTATAAATGAAGTAGATTGCTGAATTTGTATTTTATAGCTTTTCACTGTAATGTTAATGTGATTTGAAAGTGAGGCAGTTAAATTAAAGTTTATTTATATAACACCAAAATCACAGCAAACACCTGAAGGTGCTTTATACTGTAATGTAAAGAGCCTACAAAAATGACAGCGAAAACCTGACAATCAAAACAACTCCCATGAGCAAGCACTTGGTGACAGTGGGAAGGAAAAACTCCTTTTTAACAGGAAGAAACCTCTGGGAGAACCAGGTTTAGGGAGGAGCAGCACCTGGCATTAGGCTGAACAACCTAAATCAAGCATGTCAAACTCGCGGCCCGTTTCCGGCCACGCCCCTACTTCCGGCCACGCCCCCTACTTCCGGCCGTGAATTGGCATTAAAAATATGGTACAAATAAGCCCTTTAAGTTACGTTTTTGATATTCCGCTCAACCCTCTTAATTGGCGGAAAAGCGGAATGTCAAAAACATGTTTTTTTTTAAATAAAAGATGCATAACATAATTTATATTAATTATATATTAATGATCTTGGTAATAGTTTCACATCATCCCATTAATTCTGAACCTCTGAAAATTGGTGCTTTGTATTAAAATGGCTGCAATTCTCTTTAAAGTATATTTTTTTGGCCTTATTGATATTTGTGTAAGTGGAGAGAGACAGGAAAGTGGGAGGAGAGAGGCGGGGAAGACACGCTTGAAAGGGCGACAGGTCGGGAATCGAACCTGCGCCGCCCTGGCGCCCCTAAATGGCTGCAATTCTCATACAGTTCATGCAAATGTTCCAATTAAATATGAAAGTCTGCACTTCAGTCACGTATTGATAGTTTGAGTTACAATTCACTGCAGCGGCGCACAGACACAAAACTACAACGATGGCGTGGAGGGCACTGTGGCTGTAATTTGCAGTTCCCATCACTTATGTTGATGGATGCATCTTTAACCAGCATTACCTTAGGAATGTCCTCAATTTATCCTCAATTATGGACAAGCTTGTTTTTTCTTTCAAATCTTTTACTGTAAGTATTTATGTTACTAATTTAATATTTAAATGCTGCAATATGATTATTAACTTCTTAAGCTGTATGGGAAATGTAGGCTTGCTGTATTAGGTTCCTAACACAATGCCAAACGAAAAGCTAATGCTTCAAAAACACTTAACCGATGAGCGTGCAGCTTGCTGGCTTTATAGAAAACAGAAAAGAGAGTTAAGAAAGTCAAAGTTTGCATTAACAAAGTATTAAGTATAATGTTACATGTTTTGACATCGAGTAGCATTTGAGAGATAATCTTAATCTGTGTACATCGAGCACTTGCCCATTAAAATCCCAGTACAGATTAGACAGCTGTGTAATGCATGCAGTGTTGGTCCACACTGAGCCTCCAAACAGCTTTAGTGCTACATTTCATAGAGGATGTAAGTGTGCGCTGCTGGATGTGTGTTCATGATCGCACTGATGAGCGTTCTGAGGTAGAGGTCACTTTGATAGTCCCCTGGCTTTTTAATGTAGCACCACCATCATATAAACCTGCTGTAGTTAGAATGATTCCCAAATTCCTGCAAAAATAACGATATTCCCATCAGCCTCAGATCTAATTCTTATTGTGTGCTGATAATCGAATCAGTTGCAAATCATGGTGAACATTACACCTGTTCAATATTCTCATGCAAACTGTACTTTGCTTCAGATTAGTTCCTTTGGCACGTGGCCACGGTAAGAGCACAATACCAGTGGCATCAGTGTCATATAGAAAATAATGTCACATTCACTGACCTCCACCTATCTGTAGTGCATTACATCCTTGTGCTTTATCTCCAACACATTTCATTTGTATTAGGAAGCTTCATGAGCATCATTATTCTTTATAATTCTCCTCTGATTAATTGCCCAGATAGAACTGAACCGAGATCTGCATCTGCACTCACCGTAGTCTTTATTTAAACGGTCAGATACAGAGTGTGAGACAGGGCGAGTAGTCTGAGCCACACAGGTGAATCTTTTTGAAAATACACTTTAGTTGGTAAAAAGCTATCTTACCTTCCTATTGCCTTGACAAGCTTTAATCTTGACCCTGACTACCTTCTTCTTCTGGTATGCAAATATAGGTGTGAGGATGACTGCTTCTTTTTAAGACAGACACACAAATCCAGAGCCAAATTGTAAAGGTTTCACACAGTGGAATTATTAATCATGCATACTTTGACAGATTATTACTTTGCGAGTTGTCATATCCTTAACACATTCCTAACAAAAATGGTCAGTCAGCTATCTTTTCACTCTATAGTTTGTAACCAAAGAAAGTAAATGTAAACCCTCAGCTAAGCCAATGTGCCAGGAGAGAATGTAAAGTTGAGAATTTTGTCCTACAACAATTTGCATGCATAAAAGAAACCGACAACTTCACTCTGTCCCACCCTGCTGTGAGCAGCAGGCTCAGCCAGCCCTAAAAATGGTCCTGGCTCTGCCGCGGTGTCTTATTCTAACTTAGAAACAAGACACCACGAGATGCTTTGGTCAATCATGTATTCCATTTTTCCTTTGAGTCCAACATAACTGAAATTCGGCTTCCAGCTCTCAGGCAGCCACTAGTTTTCATAGCGTCCAGTGCTGTGATCTCCTGCTGAGATATTCTGACCGCAGACACACGTCAGCATGGTGACTGCTTCTGTGTGATGAAAGTCAGTTTATTAGGCTGCGTTGATTTTTGTAATCACAGGAAAAAAGTTTCAGACTGCAAGAGAACAACAATAAGCATCTTTACTCAAAGCCTTTGTGTGGCGACGTGTAGATGTGCAGCTCTGCAGGTGTAGAGTTCAATTTACAACCCAGAGGTGCACACGGCCACATCACACTTTTGGAAACATATTTTATATAAGTAGCTGGATATTTTCATCACAATCAAATATACCTTGTGATAAGCCTAAACCTAATCTATTATTAGCAACTAGGAGTAGCCTAGACAAATAAATGGATGATACTTTGTTACCTTTTGTCATAAAATTGTAAAATATATGTAAATACTGTACTTGTGCCTGGAAAATGATGTGAGCTTGTGTGATATTAGAATGATGAATTTGCGTCATCATTTGAATGACCATAAAACTGACCATGTAGCTACTGGAGACGACTGAATTGGACTGAATTCGATGTTTCTCTCAGGTACAGTGTTTAACTAATTTATTAAACTGCCTGTCATTAAAAAAACACAAATTATTTTAGAAATCTGTTAAAAAAAACATGTTTAAAACTACAAATTACAAATTATTTGTTATTTTATGGCACACTGGATCTCTCTGAGACGTCAGAAATGAATCAAGCATAATGGTATCCACTACTAAGTAAATAACTAAGTAAATAACTGTAATTTGGCATCTTAATCAAATGATAATAATGTGCTTTACTGGTTTTTCCTGCTTTTTTGTAAAACAGTAAATAAGAAAATTCATGGATAACAGCAATGATTATGTAGATGTTAACATGTTTCCATTCTGGTGGCTGCGACACTCCTCAGCTTAGATGTGCACAGATGAATTAGCAATTAAACTGATCGGTGTTTGCATGATCAATACATGAGACTTTGTATTTAGGCATTTGAACAAGTATCTCGTGCTCGGAGGCTAACAAATAGAGAAATACACACCAGCCTGAGGGATTTTCATCATCCAAACCTTTTTTATGTTCAAATGCTCTATTACTGCTTTTTTAACAGTTATACAGCTACACAGCTGATGCTGACAAATCACTGGAAAGTACAAGTCAAGCATACTCAAAACACCGATGACATATTAGATGATGAGGAAATAGGAACAAAAATATTTTTATTAACAATTCAAACAACTTAAGATTGGCTTCAGTGCTCTGCAGTGCTTTCAGATATGAGGATTTTAATCAGGGACAGCATGCTCAGCTGTTACAGGTCTTCTTTCACTGCTGCAGGTCTCACATCTGGAACGTCATCCTCACCACTCTTATTAATGCAGTTCTCAAAACAGGTGAAGGCATTTTTCATAACTCAGACTCACCTGTGCACACACACTAAAACATGTCTGTGCAAAGTCAGTCGATCTCTGTGATTGTTCAGTTAAATCCTTTACTTTAATCCAAACCTTTGTAAAAATGTGGAGTAAAAAGTGTTCAGACACAAAAAGCAATGAGAAGGATTTATTCATCAGAAAACAAAGAGTCTGCGAACTAACACCAGCTACTGTGCAGTCCAGTAAAGTCATGCTACATGTAGTCAACAGCCACTTCATTAGGCACATGTGTTCACCTGCTTGCACACATGGTGGAGACAAACCGAGCATCAGAATGTGAACGAAAGATAAATGTGGCTGCTTGTTGATGCCTGATGGGCTGGTCCGAGTAATTCAGAAACTGCTGATCCGCTGGGATTTTCCCACAGAGAACGGTCTGGAAAAGAGGAAATATCCAGTAAGAGGCAGTTCTGCGGGTGAAAATACCTCGTTGATGACAGAGGTCAGCAGACAATGCCCAGACTGCTTTGAGTTGACGGGAAGGTAACAATAAGTGGATGAACCTCTCGTTACAAACCAGCATCTCTGAATGCACAGGACGTCGTGTAGGGCAGCTTCACTGCTGCCGCTGACAGGGTGACTCGCCTCACTCTTTCATGCATGCATTAAAAAAGTTTGATGTTTGGTTGAAAAGCTCTGACACAATGCTAAAGGAAAGTGAGAGACGTAGAGTCTGACTGACAAAAGTGCAGTTTTAATGAGCTGTGAGATTCAGATGAGAAATAACAGATAACAGATATCTTCAGTAGTGAAGTCTGCACAGAAACAGTGGTGGTGGTGGTGGTGGGGAGTATCACTGATCTGAGAACTGCAGTAAGAGGAGTGAGAATGACGTTTCTGATGTGACGACTGCAGCTGAGAAAAACTGCAAGTTACAGATCGGATGAGTTTTCAGAGAGCCAAGTATCCAGCGCACAAATACAAAAACAGGTTCTGTTGATTTCATGCTCATTACTGAATGCTGATGACTGTGTGTGCAAAAGGAAAGCTCGAAGAAGTGCCAAATTTCATGCTGAACTGGGTAACTGAAGGAAGGTGTGAAAGAGCAGCAAATTCTAAGTCTTTTTTCCACTTCAAGGCCATTTGCCTTGTTTTTGCTCAGTAACCTATAATAACCTATTTGCTTATATCACTTTGAAAGATGTGATGATTGTATACTTAGTATACAAGTGGATAAATAAAGACAAAGGCATTATAGGGCAAAGTATTATATTATTGTATGTTTTATGAATTACTGTATATACCATTAAGTTAGTGGGTAAGCAACATGCACTTTAGTTGTCTTTGGCAATAATAGCTAAGCTCCCATCTCATGTAAAGTAGCATCAACCTCATGGTCCTGTCACACATCTCGATGTCCACAGTTGTACAGTGTCACAATGTAAGATGTAAGCTGTCAGTTTGTTCATTCAAAACTGAATCGTGTCACAAAAGACATGCAGAGCAGTTCACATCAAAAATGAAACTATATTTTTTATTCTCTGGTCAGGCTAACAGAGTAACAAGGTGGTGAAACGTACACAGAGAGTTTGATGCATGTTTGGGTTCATTAAGCCGAGAGATAAAAGTACATTTAGTGGTCTAGTTTATAGGTATTTTATATGTGTGATTAGATTTTGTGAAACCCTATACTTTTACATTTTAGAGGGAAATATTATCCTTTCTACTCCCATACATTAACAGGTGTTGTCACTGGATACCTTGAAAACTAACAGTGTTACATGCAAAATATAAATAAGATGAATTTTAAGATTTTAGACTAGCCAGTGTGATGCAAAAATGTGTAGTCTTCAAAAACCATTTTATTTTAATATGTACTCAGTGATGCAAATCTTTACAATATGTACTTTTCAACCTTTCCCTGTGCTTCATTTGTGTTGCCTGCTTCATCATGTCCTATATGATAAGGCCTTGGACCTCTAGAATGACATGAACAAACCTTCCTCATTTGTTGTATTTTAAGTAAAATCAAGTAATGAGTCTGTGCTTTCTTTGATATTATTTTTCTCTTTTTAAGGAACTGTTTAAGATGTTCGGAAATATTCTTATCTGCTTTCTCTCTGAGAGCTAGTGAAGAAAGGTTATTTCCTGTCTTTAGAAACTGAGGTGAAAAGAGTGATGTCAGAGTGAGGAAGGAGCTTAAAGCAC
>VOQJ01026521.1:18812-32286 GCA_015052665.1 Apistogramma diplotaenia | reverse complement strand
CTTAGTGCAAGCAGGGAGAGAGTCAGATGTTAACCCCCACAATGAACCAGGTCACCCGGTGCCTGCAGCGCCAGGTGACCTGAGTCAGGATGGAAGGGTCTCTCTCCGCGTTCACTCCCCCACCAACAGTTTTATTCCTTCAGTCACATGACATGACATCACACAGCAGATGGACCAATCAGGTACAAAGCAACAATACACAAAATGTGATTCCCAACAGCAGAATACAAACACAACTGGTCAGACATCTTGACTGCTTCCCATCCTTATGTAAATGAGGAATGAACGACTGTGAACGAGGCTGAGGTGAGCTTCCTGGGGAAACAATGGAAGACTCCATGGCCTTCTGGAATGGCAAGACTTCTCTTTATATGTAAATAACCGCATGGCCCAGAAAAAGCACATGGCCTAGTAAGAGATTTACAGCAAACAAAGATAAAACATTTAAAGATGCAGAAAATATGGCAATAATTAAAGAATACACCTAACACTGTGTTTGAATATTATCTTATGATGTGGAACCAGGTTGGAGCATCCAGACCTGATGGAGAGCATGACCAAGAAAGGCTCAAACGTACCCGAGAAGCCCAAGACGCCCCAGCAGCTGTGGTACAACCACGAGAAGAAGGCCTTCCTCAAGCAGCACCCCGACGTGAGCTCAGCCTTTCACAACATACACAATCCAGCCTCTTTTTTACACATCTTAACTTTTTTTTGTGTGTGTGTGACCCCAGGCAACCACCAAAGACATTAAAGATAATCTTGGCAAGCAGTGGACCCAACTTTCTGACAAAAAGAGGCTCAAATGGATCAGCAAGTCCCTGGAACAGCAGAAGCAGTACGAGGTGAGCCGAGACCGAGCGTGTGATCGTCTTAAAGCAGTGACAAAATGTCAGGACTTTTAACTGTGGTTGTGTCTCGCAATCTTCCAGGAGGTAATGCGGGAATACATCCAGCAGCACCCAGAGTTAAACATGACCCAGGAAGACATCGTCAAGTCCACGCTGACGAAGGCGGAGCGACACCTGAAGGACAAGTCTGACGGCCGGCCTGACAAACCGCCTCCGTGAGTCGCGGCACAAACACCCTCCTGATGCACCTGAATTTGTGGGTCACTGCTCTGTGAGACGTAACGTGGTGTTTGAACGCTTGCAGGAACGGTTACTCGATGTTCTGCGCGGAGCTGATGTCGAGCATGAAGGATGTTCCCAGCACGGAGCGCATGGTGATGTGCAGCCAGCGATGGAAGCTGCTGAAGCAGAACGAGAAGGATGCCTACCAGAAACGCTGCGAGCAGGTGCCTCGAGTCTCACGAAGTCACTTCGTTTTGAAAATCAAATTTAAAGCCGTTAAGTTTGTCTGAACTCAAACTTTTGTCTTTTCAGAGGAAAAAGGAGTACGAGATTGAAATGAACAGATTCCTCAGTGTAAGTCTTACTGTTTGTGTTGTAGCCATGCCGCTGATATTTTTATGTTTGCTTTTTTACTAGAAGTGTTTATGTATGATTTATTTTCTGTGTTGACATCTGTAGAGCTTATCAGAGGAGGAGCAGCAGCGGGTCTTGGGGGAGGAGAAGGTCGGTTTTAAGAAGGGCGGCAACAGTCCTGCATCTAAAAAGAAAAGCTCCAAAGCAAAGGTGAGTGTGACTTTGATAAGTCATGTTTTATAAGGAAAAAGATCATCCAGTGTTTACAGTATTATAAAGAAAGTCACTGAGCTGGAGCTGCTACATTTCCATCATACTCAGTGATGATGATAAAAGTTTTTGTATTCTAAAGTCTGTGAAGAAGGGAACATCCAAAAGAAGCTTTTTAAACGGATCTGCTCTTACAAAACTATTACATGTATTTAGCTAAATGCTTTGGTGTCCTTCACTGAGAGTCTCACGTGCACTGTGCAGGCCAATCCAGAGAAGCCCAAAAGACCCATTTCAGCCATGTTCATATTTGCTGAGGAGAAACGTCCCAAACTGCAGCAGGAGCGGCCAGACCTTTCTGACAGCGAGCTCACAAGGCTTCTCGCTCGCATGTGGAATGAGCTGCCGGATAAGAAGAAGGTAATGTTAGTTTGTGTAGCAGAGAAAGGCCACATCAGGAGACTGGATCAAAATGACAGATTTTTCTGAGAGTTTGATTTTTGAACGTATCTTATGAGGTTCTGGTTGTTTTTTAAGGAGAAGTATAAACGCTTGGAAACAGTCCTGAAGGCTGAGTCCGAGAAGAAGGAAAAGGAGGATCGCAGTCGTCTCCCAGACCCGCCCAAGACTGCACAGGACATCTGGCAGCAGAGTGTTATAGGAGACTACCTGGCCAGGTTTAAGGTGTGCGCCTCTCCTATTCTAAAGAAAACCAGCTAGCTGTGTTTTAGCTCATATTTAGCATAACCTTCATGGGAATGCAGATCACCTCCCTAGAAGTGGATTTAATGCATGTGTATGCTTTGCAGAGCGACCGGCCAAAGGCGCAGAAAGCAATGGAAGTAACCTGGAGTACTATGGAGAAAAAAGAGAAAATTATGTGGATCAAAAAAGCAGCAGAGGACCAGAAAAGATACGAGGTTAGCTGCAATCTCAGTAAAATCTGCCTCGTCTGTGCGCGACACCAGTGGAGCTAAATGCTGACTTGCTTTCCTTAACAGAGAGAAGTGAGTGAGATGCGCTCACCTGCTGCTGCCATTGCCTCAGGGAAGAAAATGAAGTTCGAGGGCGAACCCAAGAAACCACCATCGTAAGTTTGTGATTTCCAGCTCGTCTGTGCTGCCTGATTTAACCATTGAGAAACCGGGTCGTTTTCTTTACTGTTGGTTTTTTTTACTCTCTAGAAATGGATATCAGAAGTTCTCCCAAGAGATGCTGTCCAACGGAGAGCTGAACCACCTCCCGATGAAAGAGCGCATGGCTGAAATTGGCAGCCGCTGGCAGAGGTTACCACTAAAGGACAAGGACCGCTACAAGAAGATTGCAGAGGAGAAGCAGAGGCAGTACAAAGTCCAGCTGGAACAATGGCTCGCTGTAAGAGCGGATTGGTTGATGTTTTCAGGATGCGAGATCTTTTTAACACCTTTGGAGCAAGTCTAACCTGCATTTCCATCTTTCCACAGAGTTTATCTTCACAGGAGAGAAACACTTACAAAGAATACAATTCACAGGTAAGGAACACTTCTGCTTTGTCACAGCTAACGTTCACAGCAGGAGAAATTTACTGTTGCACTTTAAAACTGTAGCATCTGTCTTTGGCATATTTGAATGATTTATTTCCCAAAATCATTCAGAAAAGAAGAAGTACAGCAAAACCAGGAGGCCCCAAAGCAAAGTCCAAGAAATCTGTGAGTATTGACTTACTGTAATAGAACTCATCCACCTGCTGGGTGTAACCTTTACATTTATATGCTTGTGTTATCAGCCTTATCTGAAGGGGGGGGGTAACTTCTTGCAGGATACGGAGGAGGACGAGGATGACGACGACGACAAGGATGATGAGCGGGAGAAAGCTTCCTCCGACGGCGACTCTTCCAGTGAGGAGGATGACGACGACGAGGACGATGAGGATGTGAGTGACATCTTCGCTGATGTGCAGAGTGGCAGCGAGCGGTTTGAGCTTGTGCTGAATATGTACATGTGTGGTTTTTTTTGTTTAAAGAAGGAGGCTGAAGACGATGATGATGAAGACGATGATGAGGATGATGAGGATGACGATGAGGCAGATGACAAGGAGAACAAGTCGGAGGACAGCAGCAGTGAGTCGAACTCACAGGAGTCATCAGACTCCGACTCAGACTGAAACGGGCCGTCGGCGACGAACTGAGCAGCGCTGAGCTGAGCCAAGAGTCCAGGGAGCTCTGCCACTGTGCCAACCCTGCTGTCCTCCCACCACCAGAGGGAGCCCCTGCAATGCCTCATCCATTTCACACTCACCCACTTCATGTTGCTGCACTCGAGGAGAGATCCTGCCTCTGTTTCGGAAATCAGTTTAATTCCATCCCCCAGGGTGATCGTCGGAGCACAGGCCGCTGACAGAATGCCAAAAACAGCATCCCACTGGTTTGGTGATGTCATGAACATTTCTGCACTGGTTTCAATCTTGACTTGCAGCTTCAGTGGTTCAAGGTTAGAGTTTTAATGTGTTGGGTAACTGATTACCTTCTAAGTCTTTTATTTTTGTTATTTTGATGACAGGTTAGGGACAGGTGGCGTGAGTTGTGATCCGGCTGAGCCAAAGAACACAGTACAGTGGGCCACCTGGGGATGGGCAGGGGGTATGCGGGGGTACTGGAAAATTGCACTCAACAAAATGTTTCCTTTTTTTTTCTTATTTTTCCCCACAATGTTGTTGTATTGTTCTGAACTTCTGATGTAGATTTTATGATTTTGTTCTTAAAGAAGTGGTATTTTTTCAGGAAAACAAATCAAGCCATTATGAATGTTTTTTTTTATGTTGCTGGAGACATTAAGAATTTGTTACATACCCTTGTATCTCATTTGAAATATACACTGCCTATAAAGTATTCAATCCTCGGACTTTTCATGTTTTTTTGCTTTACAAAATTAAAAACATGTAATTGGACCTTTTCACACTCATCAGGAAACACAGCAGCATTTCCTGGAAATGAACTGAAGTGTGATGGAATATTCCCTCAGCTAGGTTCTTTCTAAACTGAGCACAGATCTGAAAAGCAAGATTATGATTACATGCTCGGGGTTTAATTTTTGCTGATTTAACTCAGATGTGAGAGACCTGAGTAGCTTCTGTGGCTCCAGGATAAAACAAAGGTCCAGTGGGGCTTGGATACTTTGCAGGACGCTTCACAATGCCATGTTTTTCTTATTGAAAAATGAAATTCATCAAAGTTGTCATGTTTTAGTAGATCAGTCTTAACTGTTCTTACTGACTCTTGTAGTTAACGATTGGAACAACGTGCCCACATTTAAAGCTCAGTCTGACTTTTTTTAAAGAACACATACAAGCTTTCTTTTTCCCTCCAGCTTTTTTTCCAGTTACAGTTTAATTGTAATTTGTTACTAGGTTTGTTTTAATTGTGAGCAGTTGTGCTTTGATCTATCTGGACCCTGAGCTGAATGGATTTGTCCATTTTTATTATTTCCAAGTTTTAATTGACTGTAATCTCCATGGGTTCTGTTCTGATGCTTATCCCCCCCCCCAAAAAAAGTGTGCACTTAATGTAAATCGGTCCCTCTGTGTGAGATTGTGTGCATGCGTGCGCAGAACTTTGTATATAAGAGGGCGTTTGCGTGTTTCTTTGCTTTAATGTGTGCTGTTTTTTGCTGTTTTTGCATACCACGATGTGACAGCAGTGTACATGTATGTGCCTGTGCGGGGACATCAAACCAACACCATGAATGTAGATATTGTTAAATCTTTGGTTTTATTTTATTTTTTCCTCCAAAGGTCTTTGCGGTCCTGTCGTTGAATACCTGAAAACGGACTTACATGACTGTCATTTTGGGTTTCCAGACAGAATAAGTACATGGCAACTATCTGTTAGTAATGGGTTTATTTTGATCATAATGAGTTTCTTCAAAGACTGAAATAAAACCAGCGTGGACTATTTAAATAACGGGGGGAGGGGAAAGTAAAGGAAGGCGACCGCTTCTGTTGAATGATGTAAAAGGGATTTGGGGAGCTGAGTTGCCAGTGGACTTGGGGTTAAGAAAGAAGAAAACTGTAATTTTCTGTAAATACTGTTTTTGTATCAAGTGCTTATTGTTTTGTTAGTACTTTTATTTTGGCAAGCCCTCATCTGTGGTTTCTAAGGCCAGTGAGTCTTTCACTCACGGGGGAGAATTTTTGGTTAAATTCACCTGTTTTAGTTGTTTGTTCTCTCCCTTATGTCGGTTTATAGAGATATCTAAGACAGCAAAGCTTTACAAGTTTGTACTGCTGACAAATTGACAGAATTTGATGTTTTATATAGCTGAGGGTGTTCTTATGTCCTTGTAGTTCAAGTATTTGGGCAAATAAATGACCTTTAACAGTTAAAAGTGTGTGTTTTTTTTAAAGCTGACAGCATACAGATCAGTACATGACTGCAGTGAAAGGAATGCTATGGTATATTTGAGCATGCTAAAGGGCAGGAATCACAAAAAAGCACACAAAGAAAATTTTGGTTCCTTTCTGGCACATGTAAAATCTTTGACCTGTAGCAGTTCTGATGCACATGACCAAATCCTGGCTTTGGTGTGACATAGTAAAGCAGGATCCCTCACAAGACCTCATCATGTCAGATGATGAATTGCTTTGATGTTGTATACCAAGTTGTACCGAAAAGGAAAATGGCCTGCAGAGAACCCCTGACTATGAGATAAACTTCACCCAGCATAGTTGGAATGGAAAAAAATCCCTTTTAGCATCTTTCAAAATATCTGGCGGGTGTTAAAGTAGCTGGAATTAGAGTTGAGCAAGTTCATGCTGCTGTAATCCTTAGGTGTCCACAAACTTTCGGTCATTTAGCACACGATGATGGTAGCGGTGACCTCATTCAGCCGCTCAGGCTCTACAAATTGATTGAAGATAAAGAGCGCAAATCTAGCGTTCATTTATTGATGTCTGAGCTAAAAGGTAGATGTCAAATTTCCCTGTAACAACGGAAACACCAAAAATGTACTTTCAAAGTAAAAGTATCAGAACGTTCTTAAATACCTCACAAATGTCTATTATTTTAATGCAGCGCTCATCTAGTTTAGGGGGAAAACTCATATTTCATTTGGTTTATAGAGATGTGGTTACAGCGCTCATACATATTGGCATTTATATTTGGTGTTTCCATGTTTTGGTATTTGCATGTTTACATGTTTGGATGTTCATATAGGCACCTTTCAGGGCAATAATAACGTGATGAATTTACTTCTGTGGTTTTCCCACATTGATATATGTTAGGCCTACTGTTATTTTATTTTATTTTAGATGTATTTGAGGTGTTTAATTGTAGCTAGCCTAGGTGCAGATTATTTTATCTACTGTTTAGTATTTTAGCAATCTTCTAAAAGAAAATTCGTCTCTTAAGGAAGTCTTTAACTGTTAAAGAAATGTTGAGCAAAATGGTATTTCTTTCAGATGGTTACTTTTAAAAAATCAATATACTAAAAACAAGCCATTTCTTGATATACTAAAAGCTGACAAAAACCCAAAAATAAAGATTTAACAATATTTTAACAATAACAATATCTTAACGCTATGAACATTGAGTGCGTTGGTTCGCTTTTAGGCCATTTCCACGACTTCACTTTACATGCGACAGGTGAAGCTTTTATTTTTAACGCTAAAACCGGAAGTTAGGTGTTTTACATTTCTGTCGCGTTTTGTCGGCCTTCTCGCTCGTAACGTCAGTGTTGCTAACCGACACCTGCGACAGCAAACAGTTTGAGCGAGCTTTTTGTTTTACCCGAGATATTACGATGGCTGTAGCTGAAGAGCGGGCCTCCTGCTAGCGTGTTTCATGTGGATGGACGGGCTCATGTCGCCTTCCTCAGAGAAACCGCCCGGTTCAGGCTGAGTTTTCGGCATGACAGGGTAAGAGGAAACAGTTTGAAATTAAAACACACCTAACGTCGCTACATTGTTTCTTAGTATCTGAACGCTACAAAGGCCTTTCCTTCAGCCCAAATTAGGAGAGTAGTAGGGACAGCAGATATAAACCATAAAAGGTGACACGAGCCGGAGTTAATTTCCCTAAGCAACTGTCATTACCTGCGTTTGGTGTCTAACGCTAGCTAGATGTTGGTGAGGTTGAACGTTTAATGTAAAATGTTGCTATTCTCTGAGCTTTCTTGTTGGATACACAATCATCATTAATTAACCGCATGCAGCGTTGAAGCTGGTGAGCGTGTATTCATATAAACAAGTATCTCTATTCCTCTAAAACATGCAGTGTGTGATGTGCAGCCATATGAAAATCAGGATGTTGCTGTACTTGATGCCTTCAATTGAAGCCTGAGGGTCACAGTTGCCAGATTGTACCACTAATTATCGTATATGAACTTCTGTGATGATCATACACATGACGAGCTAATATTTAAACATTTTCCTTTCAATAGGATGAAGATAGCTCTGGAACAAGTGTTAATACATATTTTTAAAGTAAGTTATTTGCGACGTCTCTTCTTTGCACATTGGGACTTGCTTTAAACATGTTACTTGTCAACTGTATTGCGATTTTAATCCCATCCTGTCTCTTTTAAGTTCTCAGATCACAATCATATTACCTTGCAGTCAAGATTTCCAACACAGATTTTCAAATGAAAATGGAGGATATGCCCCTCTCAGGCCCAGACAACACCAGGCTGGAGGTGAGGTGTTAACTCTGCATACAGGTGCACATCATGTGTTTACCAAACATGGGGTTTGTTTTTGGTGTTACGTTCTCATTTCTGATCTTGTAGGCCTTGGCCCATGACATCTATTCTGAGCTGGTGGAAGATGCCTGTTTGGGCCTGTGTTTCGAGGTGCATCGTGCTGTGAAACAGGGCTATTTCTTCTTGGATGAAACGGACCAAGAGAGCATGAAGGAGTTTGGTTGGTGTCATGGCTACTTGTTCTGTTCTATTCTGTTTGTTTTTGATGTGTTTACTTATGTTTATTTTTTTCTTCCTCCAGAAATTGTGGATCAGCCAGGAGTGGACATATTTGGGCAGGTGTACAATCAGTGGAAGAACAAAGAATGCGAGTGTCCCAACTGTAAAAGATTAATAGCAGCTTCTCGCTTTGCTCCGCATTTGGAGAAATGTCTCGGCATGGGGCGCAACAGCAGCCGCATTGCCAACCGCAGGTCGGTCAGGGGAGGCTGTACTGCAGAAATTCCTCCATTTATCACAAGTTTTACATTAAAGTCTAATCAAATTATTTGATCTGCTTTTAACAGGCTAGCCAGCAGCAATAACATGAGCAAATCAGAGAGTGATCAGGAAGACAATGATGACCTTAATGACAATGACTGGTCATATGGGGCGGAAAAAAAAGGTGAGCACTTGAATCACTGAGAGATTAAAGACATCTGCGGGTGGTGACATTAATAAACAAATTTCCTTCCTGCTTTTTGCAGCCAAGAAGAGAAAGTCAGAGAAGGTATTTTTTTCAAAATCACACACTATTAGAATAAATGTATTTGTCATGTGTATTGTAAGGTAACATTTGTGTTTGTGCAGAGTCAGAATTCCCCAAGAAGATCCAAATCCCTGAAACATAAAAATGGTGAGTCTGTCAGATGGTTTTCAGTGTAGTGAAATGATTCGGATCCATATGAGTTATTAACTTGAACTTGAGCAGCCTCAGAGTTTCCTCACTCACGAATCTGTGTGTGCGCATCTGCTAATATTGGTGTTCAAGTTCAGAGCTTGAAATGTGAATATTTTAAAATTTTGATGAAGATGTTTTTAAAGTTCAGTTTTGATGTGCTCTTAGTGCTGTCCGTCAGTCACACGAGCACTTTGTTCATCGCGTCTGTTCTTTCCAGGTGAGCTTGGGAGTGTCGCTGCTGAGTCTTACAAGGTGACAAATCCGCCTTTGTTCATGTCGTCTTCGAGGCCGTAAAGTATTTGTAAATGTTATACTGATGAAGGTTCTTCTTCTGCCTTTAATTTCAGTACAACTATAATACCGGCATCAGTTATGAAACCTTAGGCCCCGATGAAGTCAGATCCCTTCTAACGACGGTGAGCAGCGTTCCTGAACGTGCCCAGGCACGATTGTTCTGATTGTTGTTTTAATTGTCTAAATATAAATCATTGTGTTTGTACAGCAATGTGGGGTGATCTCTGAGCACACCAAGAAGATGTGTACCAGGTAATTACGGCCCGAGCCTCTGACACAAAGATGAGCTTGTAATTAAAGCTTTGAGAAAACACCTGGATTCATGTTGTTTTCACCATCTGATTTAGTCCAGATTGTGAGGTCAGTATCTTTATGCTTTGTACCTGTGGGAACTCTTAGGAAGGTTGTTACAGTTGAAAATGAAATCTAGAAACATGATAAAGATCATGTATGTTGGGACAAACTCGGGTACACAAGTGGCAACTCATTCTTCACTTTGCTTAACTTCTTCTGGAGCAGCAATTGACTTGTTTTTTTTCCCTCCAAGATTCTTTAAAGGTCTTAAAAGCAGCAGTTATTACATATACTTATAACTTAATGAGGACCTTGTTAGTTATTGTTCTGCCCCGTCTGATTGGTCTCTGGCTGTGTCCCAGCAGTCCGTCCCACCTCCCCTTGCAGGCGGGGAGATGCGCGAAGCCGATGTGGTGGTGGGTGTGGGCCGGCCGTCAGTCAGGGATGTATAATGCCACCTTGTGTCCCACCAGGTCTCAGCGATGTCCCCAACACACGGACGAGCAGAGGAGGGCCGTCAGGGTGTTCCTCCTGGGGCCGTCCGCGTGAGTGTACCCCCGTCCCCTTTCTCGCCTCGACCACTACCCAGAGTGCACTTAACAAGTCATGTTCGAGCTGCTTCCCTCACACTGCAGGTCTTTGCTCAGAAAGGTCACTGTTTGCCAATATGGTCGCCTTGGCTGGAGACAGTGACGGAGCAGTGCTGGTGGTCAGTGCTGTGAGGTCTCTGCTGCAGGGACACTCTTCCTCCCAGCAGCGGCTTTTAGTCTGAAGTCTTTTCTAAATGGTCTGTAAAACAGGAGTTAACAGCTGCTCGAGTTTCAGTCACCGGCAAACACCGGGAGGCTTTTTCTGGTTGCTGTGAGAACCACCTGTGTGAGTCTGCACGTCACCACAGTCTGTGGTTGTAGTTGCAGAGTTCATGCAGACAGTTAAACCGCCTGTAACTGTCTCTCCTCACACACACCACAACACACTCATCAGTATTTATTTATTGTACCAGAAAATTAAGCATCAGTGCCATGTTGTTGACACACTCTCAGGATGTTGACCGTGTCACATTGTGATGATATGTATCCACGTTTAAAAAACCAAAAAAAACAAGTCAAACTTATTTTTATATGCCAGACATTTTGCATTTATTACAATAAAATTACATCCTTATGAAAAAGTGCCCATATTAAACCCACTCCATACACCTCCATCAGTGAGCCCGAGCCAAGTACTCACACAATGGATTATCTTGAATAGAAATATGATCTTAGCTCATCCATGAATGATTTTCACTACAGAGTAACAGAAGCAGTGGAAATGGTCCAGTGTGCTTTTCTAGGCCATAAATATCGCCACAGTTCAGAAAACCGCTGCTTATCTTATTACTGACAAAAAGCTCATTGCTAAGCACTTTCGTTATTATTGTTCTTGCTTGGAAACTGATCATTTTAACCGTAGATATGTTTTTCCCCAAGTATGGGTCATAAATAAAGCAAAAAACCTCAAAACACAATAACTGATACATATATCCAACACTTGTGTATATTTGTATATTTTTGGACACAAATATGTGTAGTAGAGATGTAAAAAGATTGAAAAAGTGTGTTACTGTGTGTGTGTTTTAATGACGTAGGCCGGCGCTGCCTGATGCAGACGCTGTGGTGGAGACGGACAGCTTTGACATTCCCGATGGACAGACCTTAATGAGCCGCCTGCAGTGGGAGGACTCCCCCGACATCTCCCCCACCGACTCCGCCTCATCTAAAGCCAGTAAGGAAGCAGCACTCATTTAGTCATTTGTTGATTAAACGTACATTTTATAAATGCACTTCTCTCCGTGTTGCAGGCACCAACCATTCAGACTCTAGGAAGCCCAAGAAGAAGAAGAAGCCATCTCTTGGTTTGAACAGTGGAGGGGGAGGAAGTGGAGGTCTGGCTGGAGGTGGCAGCAGCTGCTCTCAGACTAATATCAGTATATCGACCAAAAAAAAGAGGCCCAAACTCTCAGCACCTTCTCTCTCGAGTATCTATGACGACTTAAACTAGCAGCGGCCAGTTTGTCAGACCAGCTCCTGCCTCCTCGATTATGTCCCTTCTTTCATGCCGAGCTTTAAAGGTTTGAGCAGAAGGGGATGAAACTTGACTTAGCAGTTCCTTAGTAATCATTTGGCCTTGACAACTGAGGCATCTACATTTTTAAGATTTATCTTCCTCAGTTATGAACACAGAGATCCAAGAATTGTGGTGAGAGTATCTGCAGGAACTTATTGGCCCACTTTCAGCGTAAAACATCACTCACAGTTTGTTTGTTTAAGATTTGATGAGCATAAAGAAGAAAGAACACCCGAGTACCAAAGACGGTCCTTTCTGCAGTGGCCTGTCCTCAGCTCTTTGCTCTTACAGCTGATTCTTTTTTTTTTTAATGAAGGCAAAATCGTTTGCTGATTTATCTTTGAAAATAATAATGAAATGAATAGACTTAGACTACAGGAGCTATATTGATATAAGTTTTATTTTAATGAGCACCTTGAAGTCATAAAAACACAGTGCTGCAGTGACCTGAAACTACAAACCTTCAGTTTGCTCCACGCGCTCCGAAAGCTCTTGTTTTCTTTGAGTTTTCTCTTTTTGTCAGTGGAACATGAGTTCCTGCAGATGCTCCATCGCGGGGGGGGGCCCGTGAGCGGCTCCGTCGCGGGGGGGGGCCCGTGAGCGGCTCCTCTCCCCGGCCTTCGTGTTCAGCCTCAGTTGTAGGGACACGTTCAACTGTTTTCAGTTCAACACTTGACACACATACTGGAGTACTCATCAGTGGCTTTTTAAGTCTAGCAGTGTATTGCACAGTCGTGTGTGTGTGTGTGTCTGTATGCTGACTTGCATTTAGTGTGAATGACGTGTGTGTGAGATCATTCTTTTCACAAAACTATGCATCCTAGAATGTGACTCTTGTGAAAGTGTGTGTGTCATTTTGAATATTTAACTCGTTTACATTAACAGTATATTTAAGTTTGTATTTGTCACTGCCTTTGTGGTGATGTGCATATTACTTGTGTGTAAATGCAGATTTTGATATTTGATGAGCCAGTGGGCTTCTGGGGCACATGTACAGTACATGTATGTTTGACATAAATCATGATTGAGCGTAACTTTCCTTCCTCCTCAGAAAGCCTCGTCCTGTGCGCTCACTCGCTTTGCTTGTGGATGACGTCATAAAAGTAGACGAGTCCGGCAGTTCAGCTTGTTGTTAATGACGCCGAACGACAAGTCTGCATCTCGAAAGCCTGTAACCAACAGTTTCTGATGTAAATGATGAGATTTATTGCATATTGTAGAGGCCGGAGTCCTGGACTTGTCAGGTTTTGGAGCAGCATTTGTTTTTCTTCTGAATTGGAAATTGCACACACAAAGAATTTCTGCAGTTTTTTTTAAAATAGATGAATCTGAAGTGCAAAAGTAAAATCCAGTGTTTTATTTGGGGTTTCATGAAGAGGGAAGCTAATTATGATATTCCTACAGTTTTAGATGCTCATGTTAAACATGTGCAAGTCACTGGTTCAGGCACCTGTGACTCATCGGGGGGGGGGGGGGAACCCCGGACCCCCCGCCCCCCCCCCCCCCACCCGTTTGAACCTGTTGGCGGGGG